>JAFLJL010001424.1:84138-113407 GCA_018398815.1 Conus ventricosus | reverse complement strand
CCTCTGCCTTGACCCTGACCAGACTGACCTCTGCCTTGACCCCGACCAGATTGACCTCTGCCTTGACCCAGACCAGGCTGACCTCTGCCTTGACCCCGACCAGACTGACCTCTGCCTTGACCCAGGCCAGGCTGACCTCTGCCTTGACCCAGACCAGGCTGACCTCCGTCTTGACCCCGACCAGACTGACCTCTGCCTTGACCCAGACCAGGCTGACCTCTGTCTTGACCCAGACCAGGCTGACCTCTCACAAGACACTTCTTCCTTTTAAGGCTTCTTCAAACGTTTTTCCCGGTTTGATGAACAAGAAACTGACATCCCAATAAAAACTATTTACAACTTTTTAAAAATCGTCTGTTTATCAATACTGAATTTATCTCAGAACAGAAGCTTCCTCTGTTTAGTATTCACAACACCAAAAAAGCCAAACAAACATTTTTGCCTTCATCGACACTAGATTTGACTTCAAGCGAAGATCCTCTCTCAGGGGTTCAGAAAAACAATTGTACCTTAAACGATACATGACGGACCTCACAAAATACAGCACCCCACTCCACTCCCAACCACTACCCTCAGGACTATTAAATCATATCTTTATCAATATTATTTGGACCTCTCACCCAAATGTCCTCCACCCCGAACGCCCCCACGCCACCCCCACCCTCTCCCCATAAACCCATCACGCGGCCTTAAGACAAATCCCTGTCTTCAGGGGGACAGAATGACTCACCCATCACGCGGCCTTAAGACAAATCCCTGTTTTCAGGGGGACAGAATGACTCACCCATCACGCGGCCTTAAGACAAATCCCTGTCTTCAGGGGGACAGAATGACTCACCCATCACGCGGCCTTAAGACAAATCCCTGTCTTCAGGGGGACAGAATGACTCCCCACCCAAGACATCATCCCCATTCCACCTTAACCCTCACTCCCCACTCCCCCCCATATATCCCCGAGTATTTTTTTTCTCAACATTCCTGTCATGATGAATACTAGATCTACCCTTACCAAAGGTCACCCCGCCCCCCCCACCCTCCGCCCCAAGAGGTTTAAATCACATTCTTATCCCTGTGAATACAAGACTCACCTCTCCCAGAAAATCTCCTTTTTAGGGCCTAAAAATCATCACTGTTGTCTATCGTAAGTACACTGATTGTCCCCCTTTTAGAGCCTAAAATCATCACGATTTGTCGTTATCGTAAGTAAACTGACATCTTACGGAAGATTCTCTCCCTTGTAGAGCTTTTCAAAACGCATTCCTGGCGGTAATGGTACTAAACTGGCATCTCACCAAAGATTCCCTCCTGTTAGGGCTTTGTGAAAAACACTTTTCTGTCTGTATTGACACTAGACAAGCATCTCACTGAAATTTCTCTCCTTTTCAGGGCTTTTAAAAACACATGCTTGTCGATGAAGATTCTAGGCTGGCATCTCACCAAAGATTCCTTCCTGCTGGGGCTTCGTGAAACACATTCCGGTCCGTCATGACACTAGACAGGCTTCTCACCAAAGGTCCCCCCGCCCCTCCCTCCCCTTTCAGGGCTGTTTAAAAACACGTTCCTGTCGGTGCTGATGCTTGGTTAGCTTCTGCCATTGATTCCTGACACAGAGCCGGAGTTGCCACTGATTTCTGGCCATGGGCTTCAAGAGGTCTTGCTTTCTTCTTTTATTCTTAAGTACACGAGGCCAGAGAGAGGCGCTCGGTTGTCCCGTTCGTACAGTTCCCTATTCTTAGAAATCAAAAATAATAAACAAATGAGAAACGGAAGGAAAGAAAGAAAGACACTGCGTTTGTGCTGGTGTAGTGCAGGTTGCTGTTGGTAGATGGGGGAGAAGGTTGGCTGCCCATGTTATAAACTAGAGCACAAGAAAGGAGCACGAACACGTCAAGTCCTTAGGAGAAATGGTCGTAAAAACAATGGAAACAGAAAAACAGATGAAAAAAAAAGGACAGTGTCGCCGAGAGTAATGGAAAAGGGGAAAATGATCAGCAAAATGATTTCCAGTATGCACACACACACACACACCACACACACACACACACACACACACACACCCCACACACACACATGCACGCACACAACACACACACACACACACACACACACACACACAACACACACACACAAAACACACACACACACACACACATATATATATATATAAGAGAACGGAAAATGGCAGGTTCTAGCTCACCCGGTCTCAACCAGTTTTCGACCGGGGCACTCTAGAACCTGCATTTCTCCGTCTCTGACAAGTAAGACTTCAATAACCAAAAAATAACGATTATCTACAAACATACATACTGGTAGGATTATTCGTTTTAAATACTAATTTACTAAACTTTTCAGAGAGTAACGTAGGGGAAGCAGCCGTGGCTGAACACGCCTCATAGAGTAACGAGGGGAAAAGCAGCCGTGGCTGAACGCGCCCATATACAAACGGCGTGCTGGTGCACTAGGCTATCCGATTACTTACTACAGCAGGGGTCTCAGCCAAAGCCGTTAAGGTCAAGTTGTCCTCAGAGCAACGTGGGTTTAAATGATATTTCCATTTTAGACAGGGAGGAGAGACCAGTCTCGGAGCATAGATTTACTTTGTTCTGCGTTTCACAAAATACGTGCGTATGCACACACACCCCACACACACACACACACACACCCCACACACAACACACACACATACACACACACACACACTCTCTCTCTATCTCTCTCTCTCTTTCTCTCTCTCCCCCTCTCTCTCTCTCTCTCTCTCAATTACATGCACGTGGTACACGAGTACGCCAACCCCATAGAGAGAACAGGAATACTAATTTACTAAACTTTGCTTGTCTTTTAAAACTAAGTTATTTTTGACATAAATCCGCACACTTATTCTGACTAATTTCTACCTACAAAACTTTGTACACAGACAGGCAGACACGGGGCTGAAACCTGATCACTTAATTTACGGCTCGGGGCCCTTTCGTTCACACAGCGCAGGCCGAGCGCCCCGTTACAAACTGTGCGACCAAAAAATCAATAAAACACGGCTCAGCGGGCGGGCACGCTGCGCACTAACGCTTCAGCAAATGTTTTGGAATATTCTCGAGTGCCACGTCGACAAAACCGTATCGAGGCTGTCACGTGACAAGACCGGTTCGCCATTGTTTTTTTTCGGACTCCCGCACAAGAAGGTTGTGTTTTGACTGCGCTCCGGTGTGGCCACTATGTTTTAGTTGTGTTATTTTAAAAGGCTAAAACTTTACTGAAGAACAGGTTTGTGCAAATTCGAGACCAAATAAGTTTTACTTTAACTGCATGTTAGAGTATTTGTCGAAAAGAATTAGGCGAAGCATGTTGTGAAACCGGAAAGAAGCATTGCTTTTCGAAAAAAGTGAACCGACTGCTTTGGAAATGAACGACTATCTTAAAGGTTTGTTGGTTCAAGGAAATGAAAGAAATATTGCTGAACAAGATGTAGCCAGTTTTAATACGTGTTTGACTATTGATGAATGGTTCCTTATCTAAAAAAGGGCGCTGCATTGTTGAAAGTTGGCCGAAGCAAAACAATCCATCACGCGTTGATTGTTGGCCGCTGGCTTGAGACAGCTCAAGTCATTTTTTTAAAAAACAAAAACGCATCAAACATGGCGTTCTTTCTTAAGGCGGGGGTGAACCTGGCTAAATTTCGTATGCTAGGAAACTCATTCAACTCATTCAACGCCAAACCATTATTAAACTTATGCAACTGAATAACGATTTTCGAATGTTCTGGCAAACGAACTAGATAGGGTTAGGCAGGTCTTAGTACATCTACCAGTATGGAGAGGAGTAGTGTGTAGCCACACTATCTTATATAATGCTCCAAATATACAATGACGGATGTACTAACAACTGGCGATTAAGAGCCGCCAAAAAAAGCTTTGCCAAAGCAGTATTTTACTTTTGAAAAAACAAAAAACACAAAACCTTTGGCGATGAAAAAAGAGGAGGGTGTGGTATAAACTTTTTTGTGCGAGAAGGAAAATATAATGAAAAATTTTTTTTGTGGGAGGCAACCTGCGTTGAAGTCAGCCTTGCTGACTGCTACTATAAAAGACGTGCATTTTATAACGGCTTTATAGTAGCAAGAGGGCTGCAGTGAAGTCAGCCTTGCTGACTGCTACTATAAATAGGACGTGCATATATGAACGGCTATTTATTGTAGCAAAGAGGCTGCGGCGAAGTCAGCCTTGCTGACTGCTACTATAAATAGGACGTGCATATATGAACGGCTATTTATAGTAGCAAGAGGGGCGCGGTGAAGTCAGCCTTGCTATAAATACCGTTCATATATGCACGTCTTTTTTATAGTAGCAAGAGGGCGTTACTATAACGACCTTTTTTAGCAGCATTAGTCTAACAGGATGTAGTGGTGCTTGTAACTAGGACAGACGTGCCACACCCCCACCCCACGCATGCAAAACCTCCTACCCCCACCCCCACCCCACGCATGCACAACCCCCACCCCTACCCCACGCATGCACACACTCAATCCCTTTTAAGTTTTTAACTTAAGTCACCTCAAGTCACTTCTAAGTTTTTTACTCAATTATCCTTAAGTTATTCACAAGTTACCTCTAAGTTCTTAATTTAAATTCTTAATTAAGTTCTTAATTAAGTTTTTAATTAAGTTACTTCAAGTTCTTAATAAGTTCTTGATTAAGTTCCTAATTAAGTTCTTAATTAAGTTGCCTCAAGATTGTAATTAAGTCATCCTTTAAGTACAACCCAAATTCTTATTCAAGTTATCTTTAATTATTTAAAAAAAACAATCTATGTTTTTATCTTAAATAGTGATGTCTAATATAGTACAAAACACGCCCCAAAAAACGCGTCATCGTTTTAGGGTGTTTTGCTTAACGCCCTTGGCGTGAGATTGGTCAGCATAGATCTTAAAAGAAGTTCTTATCCAAGCAAAATGCATTTATTACAATTCTGGTCTATGGAAATGTCTTTTATAGACTCCATGTCCCTTTTTTTATTGACTTCATCATTTTAAACAAATAATAATCCGCCATGATCTATTTTATTAAAAATATTATTCCATTTGAAATGGATGAAAATGAAATTTTTTTTGTTGGCGGCGCTGGCGTGCTGTTGTCTTCTGTATTTAGCGGTTCAGGTTGTTTTGTCTGCTTTAGCTCTTGGCGCATTGTTTATATATTTTAAAAACAGTAATAACCGCCCCAGCAGCAGCAATGGCGCCAAAAATGGCAACAGTTTTTTAAGTTCAATATTCCATGAAGACTTTTGGGGCCCTTGAATTAACTTGTTCTTGTTCTGAGCTGGCATTGGATCAACTGTTGGCGTTTTGGGGGTGGCGGGTTTTTGTTTTTTATTAGATTTATATTCTGTGATTGTAACTTTAATTTTCTTTGTCTGTTTAACTCTGCTACTCTTTTCCCTGCTGCAACACGCCCAGGATGTTTACTGGTCACTTCTCGACTTTATTCAGTGTTTTCTGATTCAATTTTCCTGAATCTGCTGATTTTCCGACTCGTTCATTTGAAGGGAAATAAAATCTATATGATTAAAAGTAATTAATCCCATGATTAACGGCGATAACAATGTCCAAATCTGTAATAAGATCACAGCTTAAGACTCTAATGACTTTGTTAAAACTGGATCTTGCGTTTAAATCATACGTAAGATCTGTTCAGAATCAATGGGAGCAAATCTACTGACAGTTTAGTGTACAAACTAAGAACTGTTTGCCCAACGCTTTTCACCATTCTCGACCCCAGCTGCGCTTCATACCTGTTGTGATACTTTATAATGTCTTGCGGCGACATCTGTTTGAATCTGTTCTATGCTGAATTCAGTTCCGAGGAACTGTTTTGTTTTCCACATGCTGCCAAAGAATACAACCTTTCCTTTTTGGGCATAATAGCTTGATCATCAACTTCTTCATTTTGTAAGTCCAAGACAGTTTTAGGCCGCTCTGTAGCTCTAGCAGATCATCGCTGTTCATGTTTTTATTAATTATAATTATTTTATTTTTTAAAATGAGCCCGAAAAAACTGTCGCCAACCTTGTATACCATTCTGCTGTTATTGGAGGTCTAAGTGTAGGATACTCAATGCTTGGTAAAAGCCTGTTAAAAATAAAACCGGCAGATCTCGGCAAACTAGACTTTGAGGATTCAGCAAAACTGATTGCTATTATTGCAGCTTCGTTCGCTACGAAAGATTTTCTAGTTAAGCAAGGAATAATTCCAGAGAATATAAATATGTAAAAAAATACATTTATAAAAAATGGCTTCACTCGTAATGATGATAGGGGCGCTGTGGTGAATGCGCTTGCTTTTAGCGGAAGTAATTACGCATTTAGTAAACTACGGGATGACGCGAGAGAAAAAGACATAACAAAGCTGTGGAGCAACTAGCTGCAGCACAAGATAACTATGAAAAGCATAGAATTGAGCAGTTAGATTTTATTAATAACACACTGAAAAAACAGGGACATGCAGCTTACACATTTAAAGATGTTGATCAAGCAATAAAAGAATATTATCTAGTAACGGGCAAACCAATCGAGACATTGCCCCACCAAAATTCAGCAACTTTTATCAACCATCAGAAAAACAAAAGATGCAAGAAATCGGGTTTATTGTCTTTGGTATGACCGTTGTGTATTTTGTTGCGCATAATATCAGCTGAATAAAAAATGAACAAAATCTATTATTCACCAAAAGGATATTGGAAGGGAATCACAGCAATCAAAAAGCTAAGCCAAGCAGCGGGTGTCAGTGAACAAACAGCGAAGGAATGGTTATCTAAACAAGCGATTTGGCAAATTTATTTACCTGCGCCTAGACGAATACAGAGACCACACTTTGTCAATACAACTCCAAACGACACCCATCAAATGGACCTTCTATATTTACCCTCTGATACGATTAGACGAAAAAGATTTAAGTACGCACTCACAGTCATTGACATAGCTTCAAGATACAAAGATGCGGAACCATTAACACAAAAGAGTGCTTCTGCTGTTGCTGTGCTATACAACTGATATACCAACGAGGCCCTTAACTTACCTCGCATGATTCAAGTCGATGATGGAAAAGAATTTAAAGGCAAGTGAATCAATTATTGTTAAAACATAGAGTTACCATTAAAAGAGGCATTCCGGAGTTCACAGATCACAGGCTTTAGTTGAAAACTTTAACAAACAGTTAGCTGAAAGACTTTTTTCTTACCAGTATCACAGAGAGCTTATTGACAATTCTCGCAACACAGAATGGGTTAGAAGACTGCCCTCAGTTTTGCGCGCAATGAATAATGAAGAATTTAAAGGGCTAAAACCAGTACAAGCAATCAAAAAAAAACAATAAATGTTGCTGAAGACTCCAGTACAACCAGCAAACTATTACCGTTTGGTTTAAAGTAAGGTACCTTTATTTACCGGGGGAAGCAGAAGGGGACACTCGCATCAGGGCAACCGATCCCGTTTGGAGTGTTGATCCATATGAAATAAAAAGAATTGTAAAAATGAATCCGCCCGTGTATTATTTACGAGAAACTGGACACAACAAAACAACCAGCTCCTCAAAGATCTTTTGTGAAAGAAGAACTGCAGATAATCCCACCAGACACAGTTCCGCTTTAATTAATTACATAAATATATTTTACGTTTAAAATGAAGCCCAAAGAAAGAACGTGGACGGAAGCAAGAAGGATAAAATAAGAGACCTGTGAATTACTACGTGTATCATTTAGCGGCGTGTTCTGCTATTAGGCAAATTAATGCAAAAATCAAATGTTACGAATTCTGCTGTTGAAGAACTCAACTAAAGAGGATTCATGGAACCACAAGGAATCAGCGGCCAGGGCACTTACTGCACCTTATCCCTATATTTTGACTATCAAAGACTAGGAGAAAAGATATTTTAAAATAATAGAAAAAATTCGAGCACATCAGCAAACATGAGAATAAATTTTGATTGAATTGGAAGATGATGGGATTCTAAATAATTTCAGGAAAGATATGAACCCGAATATTACTCTTCTGTGATGAAAATTTGTTATTATACTGTTGCAAATGTCCATATGATATGAAAACTCTGGATTAACAAAACCGTTTTGTCGTTTGTTCTATCTAATGACTTATTTGTTACAACAGTTGTGTTGATATCATGTAGATTAGATCGCAGTTTTACGTTGTCATGATGAAATGTCTTATTGCCATACAATGTTCTTTTGTAGTTGTCTTGGGATATGTTTTGACTGCACAACACTGCGAGTATTCCCTTTGCTTTCTTAATGGTTTTTTTCCTGGCCTCGAAATACTGTACATTTTCGACCTTATCCCACATTACTACCTTAATCACCTTTCCAGATAATTCATCCTATCTTTCCTAAAAACCTTTTTATTAGTAATTGATGCCAAAGGCGAATCTTTAAGGATAAATCAGATGTGTACGCTACCATCCCGCATGCCCTTTAGCTACTTCTAATTCCAAGACTTTATAGATGTCCTTCAGTAGGGATATCTATAACAACTATCTCTGTATCTGTGTACTCTGTAATCCTGCGTCTCAGGATACGAGGGTTTAAAGTAGTCATAAAGATATTCGAAACATCAATAGCTTTGCCATTAATTCTAAAACTAGTAAAAACCAATAAATTACAGGCTTGTCAATTTGACTTTCTTTTTTTTCATCATTATGCCAAAAAGCTGATCATGAAATCTTATGAAGTCCTGTAATTTGGTTTTGAAGTCAGCGTGATTTGCTTCGTTCTCTCTGGGTGACTAATATATAGTTCTTTGCGCTTGTGAGATTCTCAATAGTCTTTCCGGTAATCTAGCTGTTGTTCATCTGTTGAAATGGTCTTTTTCCGATGCTATATGATGGATTTAAGTATATAAGATCAGTGTTCTTCGTGGATGTATGGTTTCATGAACCGTTCTTGATTCAAAAAGCAATTATACGATGAACAGGATGTCAACTTCAAACCGTGTCTTAAATAAAATTGTATGAAGGCTGTAAGACAAGATCATAATTTTCTTTGCCGCGAAGATTAGCACAATGTTTAGGCCCGGCTCTCTTGGATTCGCTTTAGACTTTCTGCTGCTAATGGATAGTCATTTGAGGTCAGGAGTTACTGTAGGATATTCTAAGTCAACTTATAGAATGTATCCAACGCTGATTTGACCGGCGTCAAACTGCCCACCACATTAATCGCCTTTTAATATTTTTCGGTTTGTCTTCTGTGTACATTTTAAAGTTTACGCTAATGGAAGTGATGGCCCATTGCCAAGTCCATACAGTGGTTGCGTCTATAATTCATCGAGATAGTTAGACATTTGACTTGGATCATAGTAGGTCAAAGTATTTGTTGTTTGCTTTACGTTATGACTGCGAAGACTTAATTATTCCACCACGCTATCGGTTTCAATCATCTGATTCACTTGGTTGGTACAGTACAATAAATCAATCTGTACTCCAGTAAAACTTTTAGAAAGAGTCCCAGCTCATCCCCGGCGCAGAAATGTATCATGCGTGGGATCCGGCTGTAATGTTTCATACAGCGTTTCCCTATTATTTTCTAAAGACGTCGCAACAAACATAACATACTGACATCAGAGTTATGAAGCATGATTTGTCCCTTAGTTTTTCACTCTAACTTCTGCCACGCATCTGTGCATCTCGCGTAATCGGAGTCACTGGATGTCTTTCCTCTAAGACTAGAAAGACGCCGCCTTTTGGTGGAAGTGTTCGGAATCCAAACATTCCCCAAATGATGATGTACTAACTAAGGATAATCTCCATTTCTAACAAAGGTTGGCGTCAAATATTCTTCCGCGTATTGGGAAGGTTCCTTTAGGAAATAGCCAGTGACTTAATGAACCTTCATGTTGCTGCATAGAGTCATAAATAGACATGTTATTTATAGTGAAAAACTCATGTACTTTTTATGATGACTGTGCAATGCATGACACCCGGAAGGAGTCGGGTTCTGCTTTCATTTTATGGTGAGAGTCGTAAACCTCGCAAGTTGTGAAAGGAAGATGGGCAGCTTCTACATGCGTCTTTTGGTTAAAACTTTTAGTGAAGATTGCATTACTATGCGCTGCCTCTCTGAACTCTTCCATAATGTGATCAGGTCTATTATTTTGGTTTTGGCTTCTTCAATGAGTTTTAAACCACAATTCAACAATGTGTGCTGAGTCTTTAATGTTGTTGGTCTTCAGGCGTCATTCATGATTTCCAGATAAATTCATGATTTATTTGAAAATCTGTCATTAAGCCACTTGATGCATGCGTTTTAAGCAAGTATTCTGCAGCCATTAGGCCCTCTTATATTTACTGGTGCTGAATGAGAGCCATCCGACCCTGGACAAAATGAAAAGCAAATGAGCAAATCTGGATGAATTACTCATTAAGACTGTTTTTCGAAGTTTTTTGTTGGCGATGGCCCTTAATACGCGAACAATATGCGGGACTCGAAGTCTGGTAAACAAGGTATGGAGAATTTATGCAGTCGTTTCCAGTCTTAAAACTAACTTTAGATAGGGGTGCGTGGGCGTAATTTGTGCTGTATGACAGTCAACTGGGTTAATACAATGTTTTATATGTTCGCTCGCGGCTTGAACAGAATGGCATTTTGTTAAAAATTTTCTTCAGATTCTTGCTTACAGTCCTTGATTTGATGTATGCCGACTATAATCTTACTCAGTGTTCGTATACATATGTGTAATGAGGCAGCCCTGCTGGTGTATAACTCAGTAGTATGTCAACTGATTGTTTGTTGGCGACCAATTGTTGGCTGTTCTGTGACACTCTGATGGCTGTAGATGTGTTTCTTCATCACCTTGTGTAGACATTAAACAGTTATGGTTGTTTGTTCTTCAAAACTGATACATATTGATCCTCGCTAACAGGAAAGAATATTCCACTAAGTTAAGATCATTAATGTAATCCCATAGTTAGGGGACACTCTCTCTGCGTTTTTGCGGAAGTAATGCACAGACCTTGCGAGAACACTCCACATGAAACATTTGTTGTATGTTATTCTTTATGTTTAGAACTGCTTTTTTTGAAACCAACTCTCGAGGTTGTGGAATGTAAGACCTGCCTACATCGGTGCATACTTAGACTGTTTTAATCTGATCTCTAGGACTACGACATCTGACCTACCAGCAGCTACTCATTTTGGCTTCTTCAGCGCCACATCAATATGTGTAAGCAGATGGTCTGGACCAACCGGGTGTTAATAGTCTTTATTGAGAAAGAATTGTCTGTGGTTTCGTCGAGAACAGATTCTAGATTTTCTTCATTTATTGTTATTATAGTCAATTATAACAGTACTTTTACTTTAAATAGGCGGCGTCTATTGTGAGGTTATCAGGAATTGAGAAATTAGCATGAGCAACACTTGCCTGTACGTTTTGCTGGATCAATGACTTCATAAATCAATTTCATATCTGTGCTCTTGTTTATTCTTTCTTGCAGTTGCCTCATAACAATTCGTCTGCGTCCTTCATATTTTGTATCCAGGCTGAGTTTCTTTCTAACTCAATAATATTTATTTAAATCAATAAAATAATTAATCAAATATCGATGGTCTTTTTGTGCTTCGACTCATTAAAACTAAAGTATAAAACCCTTTGGCGTTGGTTAATGGAGCTGTTTAGAACAGAGTTTAATGTTTCGTTACTTTTTTTATGCATTCCCTTTTTGTATCTGCTCGGGGTTTGGCGTTGAGAAAAAGTTGCCCTGCCTTTCTTTGGAAGATCAAAAAATTTTGTCTTTTGTAGTCATCAAAATCGGCTGTGAACGATTAAATTCTTCATCCGTGGAGTTTGAGTCAGGCTAGTGCTTTATTTATATCAGCTTGTAGGAAACTAAGTTTTAGCTGTTAATTAGTGAACCATGGCTGTGTGCTTTTGGTGTTTAGTTTTTAATTTTTTGCTCTAGCGCAGCCTACAGCTAATGGAGCACAGGCCGGAGCTAAAGACAAACCGCCTAGCGGTTAAAGCTGCGGGTGCGGCCTATGCTGATGCTAAGAGACCTACACTCGTTCCTGCTGATGCAGCACTATTAGTCGATGCTCAGTATTACATAGGTAACAGAGTTAAAGGCAGCCAGAATACCTTGTTTGGTTTTTGCTGTATTTTGAAAGGTCCTGCTCTAGTTTTTGAGATTTTGTGTAATTGTTGGTAATCTATAAAGGTTTTATGCCGGGGGTTTATACTACTCTTCTCCTTGGCGACTTGGCTCATTTGGATAACCTGAGTAGGGCATGCTTTTTTATAAATGAAAAATATTTGTATTCTATTTGGTCTAATATGTTCTTTGCATTTCAGTGTGTTTCTTTTAATAAAAACAAACTGTTACAATTAAGGGGGTTTTTCAGCTTCTTTTTCTTTCTCAATTTTGAATGTTTACGGTCTTTAACCGTTCTCCCACTTCCATGCAATCTGTTTTTCCTATGATGTCCTTAGGTCAATCTTAAACCGTATTTTGATGTTAATAATCATCAAAGCCTATCACTGTGAAGGTGTAGATCTTTAGAAGCAGTCTTGCAGTGGACTTTGCCCCTCCACCCAAAACAATTTTCTTATTTGGTCAAAATGATGATAGGTCTAATCCCGTAAGCGATAGATTGGTTAGGAACTACATCAATTGTACATTGCACTTTCGTGTATTTTTGGATTAAAAACTTGTCACTTGCTCTTGCGATTGGTTCTTCAGCTTCACACAGCAATAAAATACCTTTAAGCGGATTTTGCTGAGTCCTAAGATTAAATTCCATATAGCGTCCTGCATGCTTATAGGGTTATGTTGGAATGATGTGCACGTTTTCATATTATATTACTAAGTGTGATATATGTTGCCAATAAAGCCTTGCTAAATTAGACGTTGCTAAACAAAAAACATCATACTCTAACGTGATGTCAGAATTGATGTTACTTTTCTCAGTGTCTGTTGTTCTGATACACGTTTGTAGTCATTAAAATGTTAGTTGTATTGACCAATCTTGTCTTTTAATGACCTTGAAGGTATGGGGCATGCGCTTTTAAAAAACTCAAAATCTAAGGAAGGGAAAAGCGATTTCCAAACGCATAACTTACAGCTAAAGCCTTTTTGCTGCTTTAGCACCTGAGGCGAGTTCGCGCGCCTATTTCTAAGTTTTAGTGCTTCTTCATTGCCGATTCTTGAAAACGCAAGCTCTTCCCCTTTCATCGAGGTTAGCCATAGTCAGAATAGGTTAAAAATATGTCTGCATTGTTAGTAAAGAAAATACTTCTTTCCCTCAAGTTGTAAGATATTTTCTTATCGATTGCCCGTCCCAAATTTTGGACAATAGTTTGGCTGGGTTGTCTGTTGAAGCTAGTTCTAATTTTGAAGTAGCCAGTGGCAGAGCTGGGCACAATCAAATATTCGTCCCTAGGTTCTGAAATTTAAACAGTAAGGAATTTGTCCGCATCAAATAGTAGATGATGAATTATTGGTGAACAGTAATATTCGTATATTTCCTTCACGCCATGGGGTTTTTCAGCTTTCTATGCGGGTCAAGAATTCGAGCCATATACTTGTGACATTTTTATAAAACATAAATTAAAAAGTTAATTTATATTCTCCCCTCCCCCATTTTCCCGCCAATTACGCCGCCAGCATAGAACGCAATGTTGAAAGCCCCCTACTCCTGTACGCACTCAGAGAGCTCTACGAACCGCAAATAAATCCCACCCCAAACCAAACGAGAAGAACCCCACCCATCCCGCTAGAACACAATTATCCTGAGATCTCGAACAATTCCCCACCCTCCTGTTCTCGCTACACTCTCTGATCTCCGACTCGGACGCTCCTCTCACTTTGGTCGGATGAAATAGCCCCCTGCCCAAGGGCGAGCAACAGGGGCCAAAGGCGTGTGGAATTAAAAAGAATAGTAAAGTCAGATCATTTTACAATAGTTTAGGACTTGAACCTCCTGGTGAAACACTATATACCTGATGTTTTTATACTAAAAAATAACCATTTGTATGCATGAAAAAGGACTACGGAGAGAACTTGTTCAGCTCTACGTAATAAACTAAATCATCAAAGTTTTGTATAATTTAGGTCAATTAGACAAAAGCTCATGACAAGCGGAGAAGGATCGCCTTGGCTTTATGACCAATACCAAAATTAAAGGAGGTAAGCAGTCTGCTACCTTCAAATAAATGGGAACAAGAATCACACAGTTTCCCCAAACATAGAAAACTTCAAAATGTAATTCCCGCAGCAAGGCAACAGTAATAACTGTAGTAGAAGAAGCAGAAACCAGTTTTTTCAGAAGAACAACAGCATTTTAAAACACTTAATGATCTCCTCCAATGCCCCGCAAGATGTAGTGGCCATTGATCGGGAATGTAAGAAAAAAATTAGAGGCGAAATAACAGACAATTTAGCAAGGACTGGGTGAAACTAGATGGAGCATTTAAAAGAGAAAAAGAAAAAACTCGTTGTGGAAGATGTTGAGCAACTTAGGGCCCTAGTGTTTAAGAAAGAAATAAAACAAAGACTAAAAGATTTGTAATGAAAAAAGAAAAGAGCAGCCAGGACTAAAAGCGGGTCTGCAAATCGAGACCAATTTACGAACTCAAGTGATCTGAATAGAGAAACTATCCAAAGAAATTTATAGGTAGACAAACAACGCTAGCAGAAAGAATAAAAACAATGTATAGAGAGCAAGGGTGTCTAATTAGACATGCGTTATAACTGCATTAGGATTTGCTATAAGTATCACTGGTGTTGGCTATCTACAGGCGGTGGTGGAGGGCAAAGTTCAGTGCCTTCCATCGCCTTCTCCTGATAAATTTGGGGTAAAAAACAGCTTGATTCTTCTTGCGAGTTTATTAAAAAATCGCTAGTTAAAGCTATTAGATCTTTACCCGGTATATTAGGGAGTGTTTTAGCTGGCTTTGTACTACTTGCAAGCAAAAGTTGTTGGGGCTTTTATTATGGCTGAGCACTTCTTCGTCTTCTTCTTCCTAAAAATACTGGTTTCACTCAAAAACGAGGTTGGTCACCAGCGGCATCGTTGAAACCAGTACAAAATAATAACATAATTAGTGCGACTCCTCAGACTGTTGGCCCCTGGCGCATTTGGCAACAAGGGGCGCACTCGATAATCAAGAAGTTAAAAGCAATGCCTAATTCAGGCCAGTTAACAGTATAATATTGGGGAAGTAAAAAATAGAATAAACATCAATATGCAGATCTCAAACTGTTGTATCAATTGTTGGTTTTTTATAGAGATTGCCATTTGTGGCAATCTTGATGGCACCCGGCAGTGAGTTCACGCCGTACAGAAATGGGATAAAACGAATGTAAGTGGCTGTCATATATTTGGATGCAGGTATGGTATAACCACTGGACCGCCACTCCTGAGTGCTACTTTTTTTTATTTTTCACTCCAAGTACTAGTGTTTCCATTGGAATATCTATTTATTTAGCTTGCCTTGAAAATGGTGTTAAGTTTAATTAAAGCTCTTCTCTCTTCTAAGGGTTTCCATTATAATTTCCTCATGTTCTTCATAGTATTCCCACGTTTCTCTGATGTGGTTCCCTGTTCGAAACGTGATGCTCGCCTTCTGAATCTTTTCAAGGTTTACAAATGTCGTTAGATGGTAAGGATCAAAACTGAGCCAACCATATTCAAGTACTGTCTAACAGTCGTTTTGTAGCAGTCTTCTTTAACCTTTTGGGGGCAGTCCATTGATATCCGGTGTAAGAAGCACTAAGAGTTATTTGGCTTTCTTACATACTAAATTGTAATGTTCTTTCCATTTGAGACGACTATATATATCACGCCTAATATATTTTGCAGCATTAGTTTCTTAAGAATAGGTATTATGGATAGATTAATCTGATTTATTAGTGAGACGTTTGGTCATTACGGCTACACTTGGCACTTTTGAGGATGGAAATTCACATTTTTCCTAAGTTAGTTTCCAACTTTGTAAAGCGTTTAGGATCTTCTTGTAGATTGAGTGTATCATTCTTGCTTCTAAATGTTTATAACTAAACGTAATCTGCAAAAAAAGGCCTTATAGTAGTTCCTGGAGAGAGTTTTCTACTTATTGTCATTTATAAAATTAGAAAAACAAGGGCCCCTGAACAGATTCCCTTGTGTACACCTGGGCTAGTACTGGTTAACAATGGGATCGACGACCTTCCACAACAACTTTCTGAGTTATCACAACGAGGAATGATATAGCCATTTTAGCTAAGAACCGCCAATGCTATGTGTTCTAATTTAACGCAGAGGCACTCAGGGTCTCCTTATCAAAGGCTTTAGAATAATCTTATTAAAATTGCATCTATTTGCTGTCTGTTGTTAAGACTGTTTATAAATCATTGAGTGTTGTTATAAAGTTGAGGCTCACAACTCCTTCGCTGTCTATAAACCATGCTGGGCGTTATCTTAAGAAATAATATTTGTCAAAAATGGTCCATTATGCTACTATTATATTATGTGTTCAAAGAAATTTAGCTGATATGGATGTATGAGATACAGGTCTATAATTCTACTGCTTTGTTTTGTCACCCTTTTTAATATAAGGGAACTAATGCTAGCATCTCGCCACTCATCAGGTTTTTACTCCCTGGTCCAGAGAAGCTTGGTAAAGTTATTGGTATAACTCACTCAATTCACTGGCACTTAATTTTAAGAGCTGGCAGGAAACGCCTCATTCGGGACCAGTTGCTTTGTTTTCATATATTGGTCAGTATCTTAATTCTCATGCTTTGTGTACGTTGATGTTTTGCATTTCTGGGAGTTTATCATCATCCTTTAGTCTAACATTAATTAAAGGTTTGGGTTTTGAAGTAGGAAGATAAAGGACAAAATCTGCTTGTTTAGTATAGTTTGCTTTCCCTGTAAGGGTCCTGTATTAGGTTATTCTGGTTATTTCTCGGTCTGGAAGCCCATGTTGTCTGTCTCTTACTCGTATGTAAGACCAGTATTCTGTTTTGATGTTCACCTTAAGAAAGCAGCAGTATTTTCATATGGACGTGAGCAAGTCTACTTTTCTCTGACCACCTTCTTTTCTCCTTTTTTCAAAATTTTTTTTTTTGGTTTTATAACTAACCAGTTAATCTTTCTGAATTAGGATTGTAGTTTCAATTTTCTTAATAAGAAACGATGTTTCATTCTCAATCAAAACGTTTAGTTTTGTAGTAAAGCATTGCTGGTGGTTCTTGCTTGAAGTTTTTTTAGTGGTATGTTGTCATCCCTTAATAAATGCCATAATTTGTTTTTATACACTTCCAAAGATCATGACATTATCTTTAACACTATGGGAACCTCAAAAAAATGACGACTGAAATTATGGTTATCCCTGCGCAATTTTGGTAAATCTGATTGGTTACAGAGTGATGGTACGTTTAGGGGGTTTTTCTTCGAAAGGGGTTGAAAATTACTCTCTAAAAGAAATCTATGTCATGATCAACCAGGCATGCATTTATTCCCGATTGCCTAAAGCGCCTGGTCAATGGGATTAAAATTAAATCCAGGATATGCATTTACACGGTTGGTGATTCAAATGATGTACTTCTCAAGTTCTTTGGTGGCATCAAAAAACTGAGTATTGATATTTTACTGTATTGTTACCAAGTATGGCATACTTTCACCCCATCAAGTTATCTGGTAAATTAAAGTATCCACCATTCCATATATTGCCTTCCCTATTGGCCAAAGACAATGTTAGAAATGTCTCTGCAAGTAGACAAACTAACATTTCATCTGAGTCAGGAGGTCTGTAATACTGATCCACAATGCAGGTCTCTTATTCTTAAAATTAATCCTACAAAATAAACTTTCACGTTTTTTGCCTTGTATATTAAAAACTCACTGGCGAAATTCTTCCTAATGGCAAATCAAGACTCCCCACCTCTTTTTCCAATTCTGGCCTTTCATAAATATCAAAATCCTCATATAAAAGTTCACTACTGGGTTGTTACAGTTTTCTAGCATGTTTCTGTTCCAATTACAACATCAATGGTTTTTTCAGTGCTAAATTACTGAGTTCTTCCTTTTTCTTAATATGAGATTGAAAATTTACGAATATGCATTTAAGTTTATCTTTTGATCTTAATGATTTAGGGTTCAGTTGCACTTTATTGATTTGGGATTTTATCAGTTTTAGAATCAGGGGTGGATGCAAAACTTAGGACAAAAATTTCACGTTTTTTTGGGGATCGCGTCTGGTGAGTAGGGTTCATAACGGTTGCTTTTCTGAGCTGCAATTTCAATAGATCCTCAAAATGTCTGGAACTAAAGTTTGGAAGCCTGCAGAGTAAAACAAGTCCATGATATATCATATTGCTATGCTTTCATAAATGCTGAATTCATTAAAATCATTTAGTGTGTTACACATGGAATGCAGACGTCACAGGCACAACTGCTTTATGTTCATGTGACTCTCAAATTGCATACTCGCATGGATTTTTTACTTGGTGACGGACCAGGATTGAGTTCTATGTATCCTGATAGAATAAGGCTAAATACCATTATTTTACTCCTCTATGTCTAACTCTTTAATCACTTATGGGCTTTAGTTTCTTAATAGTTGGGTTACTTTTTAGTAAGTTACAGGGACCAAGTATCCTAGGGCAGTTAATCCAATAACAAATGCTGTCTTTTCATTTTTTCTTGGTTCATCGTAACAAAGTCCAAGTCTTCTATGGTCTTTAGGCTTTGAACATCAGGGATTGGATGACTTATTCTTGGGTGTTTTTTTTATTGTTTGTACTATTACCTGGCTCAGAATTTATATTGTTTTTCCCATCATCTGTTCATGAACTGCTACTAGGTTTTCATTGTTTGTAGTTATTATTGTTCATACATGGTGTCGAGGTCAGATAGGCAGAATGTAATAAACCAGTGCCCAAAGCCAAAGTCTACTTTCGGGATCTTTGCGTTTGTAAAAAACATGTTGTACCTTTTTTTAATACTTGGATGTAATCAACCTGTAGAATTTATGGCGTCCTCTAAATGAGCTAAGTATTGTTTTTGTGCGTCAAAGCCAGTAGAAGGAAATGTTATGTTCGCTTTTGGTCTGCTGCTTGCGAACCCTAGCAAACACAAACGTGAGTACGATTGAGTAGGCTATGCGTTCTATTCCCGACTTTAGTTTAGGCCCTCTGTTATGTCTAGATAATATGTGTCCATGTGTTTATGCTCTTGCTATATGGAACAAAGGTGATAACTGTGCCTGAAGAGAAAGATGTTTAAAGGAAGGATTTCCAGTCATACTGTTTAATCTTTTGTGCAGAGCCCCAAAATTAAAGGGTGCCTAAGCCTTGATAAGATCCAAAACTTTGTCTAAAGTCTGTCTTACATTATTATTGAATTCGCGACAGATCCTTTATGCAGACAAAAGCATTCATGTCTATTCGGTTGCTGTATGGATTATTAAACGTTTTGTCCATTTGGTAATGGCGCGCTGTTGCAGTTCACTAAAATTCGCCTGAAGGTGTAATAAAAATGAAATCTATACACTGACCTCACAAAGGATCCAGGGATGATTTAAAAATGATCAGAAGTCGATACTCCACAAGGTTGTTGCACAAAACACAGCAAAGTTTTAAATGGTTCTGAATAATATCTGACATCGGATGGGAATGAACCACACTTTCGCTTTGTAGTCTTTTTTAAGAGGAGGGGTTTAGATATCTGCTTAATGGAGTAAGACCTTTACTTGAAAGCATCTGACTGAGTCACAGCAATGTCAAGAGTATCAAGGTTGCTATATATTAGATTGTAGTGTCAGCCCCCAACAGAATATTTTGCTTTAGTATTATATTTAATCGCGCACATTTTTATTTGTTAATAAATTGTTTGTAACAATAACAACTCAAGACAGTCCTTCGTTTTTAACAACATGCATGAGAACGATTTGCGGAACAATATGGTTGCGCTTCATCGTAATATTCTACAATGGCGATATATGTTTAATATAACTGAAGAAAAGAAGAATATGACAGATTCAAAAATTTGATAATAGTGGAAAACTTAGTTGACCTGTTTTCTCATATAGTCCTGAATGGTTATTTCGGGTTTTGCTCACTAATAAAGAAGCAATGAGTAAATTTGACATTAATCTCAATCTTAAACATTGCAATTCTGTTATCACAATGTTATTATTCAAACCTGAAAAAGAATGCAGTAGGTTTACTATTTTGATTACGAGCTAGCCTAAAATGTTTGGCTTTGCAACTGGACAGTCAGGGGACGCTACAATAGATTGTTGTTACAACAAACAAAACTTCGTTTGTGGGAAGTAATTCCGCTCGTTCTGACAGTAAAATCAGGAACTTTTTATGTTCACTGTGGATGGCTTTGATCTGATTGTATATTACGTTTTTGTATGGTGGGCCTCAACTGTTTTAAGAGCTCTTCCATCAGGTAAAGCTGCTTTTATTGCGATTATGAAATTATACAATGCCCTATTTACCAGTTTATAAGATTTGTTTGTGGGTGGATCAGATCAATTTCGTATAGAAATCAAAGACATAAAACGGGGGAAGTCGTAAAAAAATGCGATAACCTGCACATTGTTTTGGAACTTAAAAATAATTTAACTGTACTAAAAAATGTCGCGGGGGCCAGAAGAACGGGAGTAGTACATTAGCGCCTGTGAGGTGTATAACATTTAGAATTAAAAGACCTTGCGGACGTTTGCGGACTTTGTACAGAACGGATGATAGGCGCTTTGTTATGGGTTTGAGTACATAAAAGATGGTGATTATAAACGCAAAGTGGTTAGCGGACAGCAAAAAGTTTTCACTAAACTTGAACAACTGCAGCATTTCTAGAAGCAAATAATGTTGGCAGTTGCTTATAAATAGTTCGAAAACCTGACCTCAATGGCACTTAGAACCATATTTAGAATGGGAAATAAAATTTGAATTCATAAGCCCATTTACTTTTTTTAGCCGCCAAAAAAAAAGTGTAGAAATCGCATTAACTTGGCCCTTTACATGTAAGTCTTATGCCAGTGACAATAGTCGGAAAAGAGATGAATTAAGCCGTATGGGAATAAAACGCAGTCACATCCTCCACAGAAAAGAAACTGTTTTAGGAGGATGCTTCTACACAAATTACAGTTCATTCCACGCAAATAATTAGGAGACACGTTACATTGATATCTTGATATTTCTGTCTTAAAAGAAAGCAGAAATGGAGCTAGTGGGCGTCAGTGACAATCTTATGAAAAGGAATTCTTATTGGCTGGCAAAACTTAGACGTTGAAAAACTTAAAAGTTACCATTGGTCGTTGCCCTTAACTTCGGGGAGGATATTAAAGTCATAAAAAACCAGCGCAAAATTGATATTAGTCTAAATAGAAACGATCTTACAGGACTTATATTAGGTTATTAATCTTACACATTTTAGGACCTTATAGGAGTTTATTTTATGAACAAGTTTTAACAGAGGGCATGATAAAAAACAATAAACTGGATTAAGATAATTATTCTATTATAAAACGTTGGAGCATGTTATTAAAACTTTATGACAAAAACCCCTCATTGTTTCATTATTTTGTGGACAAACTGGTTGTGGGACAACAATATTTATCCTCACTGTTAAAAACTGTTATCTGTTATAATTTTGATAATATTGTGATTTTTTTGCACAAACCACGTTTTAAATGGAACAAAAGCATATCATGTTAGAAGGTCCTTATACGGGTCTGGTTGATACTATTTTGAGTTTAATTCTAGCATAAACTGACGTGAGTGTCTAGAACGCTTTTTGATATTGTTTGAAGGAACGCAGACAATATTTATTATAGATGACTGTTCAGCAGAAAGAGACATAGTTAAAAAGAGAAACACTTTGTCGAAACTAGCTTTCAGTGGAAGACATGCTGGGATAAGTGTGTGGATTTTATGCCAAAAATATAACTCGGTTTTAAAAGACTTTAGAGAACAGTTAAAGACTGTAGTTTTATTTCACATGAAAGACAGAGATGCATTTGATGAATGTATGCGTGAAAATGATATTGAGAATGATCAGGAAAAACACAGGATTAAGCAAAAACTAAAATCTGAAAAGTTTAGTAAATTAGTATTAAAAACGGATAACCCTACACAGTATGTTTGTTTGTAGGGTCGTTATTTTTTGGTTATTGAAGTCTTACTTGTCAGAGAACAGGAAAATGCAGCTTCTAGGTCACTTTCGCCCGAAAACTGGTTGAGGCGAAAGTGAGTTAGAAGCTGCATTTTCCTGTTCTCTAGAGGAAGGCAGCATCCCCTATTTCAGGGGATTTTCAAACAGACAGTGATTCCGATACAGAGGTAAGACAGAGGACAGGTTTCTGGGCTTCCTGGCTCGTGATGGAAGGGACGGAGCAGAAAGACCCCTTTCAGCTCTGAGCCCTTTTGCTAATCTAATTGATATTCCAATGGAACAACTAGTATTAAATAAAAGTAGCACCAGAGTGGCGGTCAATGTTATACCATACCTGCATCAAATATTGACAGCCACTTACATTCATTTTATCCTAGTTCTGTACGGCTGTGGAACGCACTGCCGGGTGCCATCAAGATTGCCACAAATGCAATCTCATTTAAAAAGCAAATTGATAACGACAGTTTTGAGATCTGCATATTGACGATTTTCTATTTTAACTTCCCAGATATTTTATGGTTACCTGGGTCTGAACCTGGCCATTGCTTTTAACTTCTTGAATATCGAGTGCGACCCCTTGTTGCCAAATTTGCTCCAGGGGCCAACAGACTGAGTCGCAGTATTTTATGTTATTTTATTTTACTTTTTAACATGCGCGCTGGTGTGACCTACTCGTTTTTGAGTGAACCAGTATTTTAGGAAGAAGAAAGAAGAACTACATTATGTATATGCTTACATAGTCACAGACATCTCTCCTCTCTCTCTCTCTCTCTCTCTCTCTCTCTCTCTCTCTCTCTCTCTCTCTCTCTCTCACTTCATTCGTCTAGTAATATCACATATGTGAACAGATGTAAATCTGAAGTACTACTACTACTGCTACTGCTACTGCTGCTACTACTACTACTACTACTGCTACACACACACACACACACACACACACACACACACACACACACATACACGTCAAGTTCCATGTGAACTAGTTTAAGTCACAGGATGGCATCATCAAAGATCATGTGGATGAGACAGCAGATGCATTTGTGAGTAGTCCTTACGATGAAGTAAAACTTTCTTTGACCTGTAATTTCAAGCTTGATGAAGGTCTGCTGGGTCAGGATCAGATCAAATTATCTTCTGTCCTCATGATCCCATTTCCCTTAGTCTTATAAATTGTTGTCACAAGCACTCTGTCATTTTCTAATTTAGGGAGTGTGGAATCCCACCTCTGTTACTGTGAACTGTGTTTAGTAGTTGTGACAGTGCAAGCTAAACTTAAGAATCAACCCAAGAAGTGTCTAGAAATGGTTGTCTTAATATGAAGGCAAATACATTTCCCTCTGTGTGACATGTGAATAAGGTGACTGAAGAATCACTGAATATGGAATCTTTAACTTTGAAGTGTGACATGTGAACAAGGTGACTGAAGAATCACTGAATATGGAATCTTTAACTTTGAAGTGTGACATGTGAACAAGGTGACTGAAGAATCACTGAATATGGAATCTTTAACTTTGAAGTGTGACATGTGAACAAGGTGACTGAAGAATCACTGAATATGGAATCTTTAACTTTGAAGTGTGACATGTGAACAAGGTGACTGAAGAATCACTGAATATGGAATCTTTAACTTTGAAGTGTGACATGTGAACAAGGTGACTGAAGAATCACTGAATATGGAATCTTTAACTTTGAAGTGTGACATGTGAACAAGGTGACTGAAGAATCACTGAATATGGAATCTTTAACTTTGAAGTGTGACATGTGAACAAGGTGACTGAAGAATCACTGAATATGGAATCTTTAACTTTGAAGTGTGAGAAATGGTTGTCTTAATATGAAGGCAAATACATTTCCCTCTGTGTGACATGTGAATAAGGTGACTGAAGAATCACTGAATATGGAATCTTTAACTTTGAAGTGTGACATGTGAACAAGGTGACTGAAGAATCACTGAATATGGAATCTTTAACTTTGAAGTGTGACATGTGAACAAGGTGACTGAAGAATCACTGAATATGGAATCTTTAACTTTGAAGTGTGACATGTGAACAAGGTGACTGAAGAATCACTGAATATGGAATCTTTAACTTTGAAGTGTGACATGTGAACAAGGTGACTGAAGAATCACTGAATATGGAATCTTTAACTTTGAAGTGTGACATGTGAACAAGGTGACTGAAGAATCACTGAATATGGAATCTTTAACTTTGAAGTGTGACATGTGAACAAGGTGACTGAAGAATCACTGAATATGGAATCTTTAACTTTGAAGTGTGACATGTGAACAAGGTGACTGAAGAATCACTGAATATGGAATCTTTAACTTTGAAGTGTGACATGTGAACAAGGTGACTGAAGAATCACTGAATATGGAATCTTTAACTTTGAAGTGTGACATGTGAACAAGGTGACTGAAGAATCACTGAATATGGAATCTTTAACTTTGAAGTGTGACATGTGAACAAGGTGACTGAAGAATCACTGAATATGGAATCTTTAACTTTGAAGTGTGATATGTGAACAAGGTGACTGAAGAATCACTGAATATGGAATCTTTAACTTTGAAGTGTGAAGTGTGACATGTGAACAAGGTGACTGAAGAATCACTGAATATGGAATCTTTAACTTTGAAGTGTGACATGTGAACAAGGTGACTGAAGAATCACTGAATATGGAATCTTTAACTTTGAAGTGTGACATGTGAACAAGGTGACTGAAGAATCACTGAATATGGAATCTTTAACTTTGAAGTGTGAAGTGTGACATGTGAACAAGGTGACTGAAGAATCACTGAATATGGAATCTTTAACTTTGAAGTGTGACAGACAGTAATGGTATTTATCCAACCATATTTTTTTGACAAGGATGTAAACTATGTATGTTTCCTTTCATAATGCATTCCCAGTGTGAACCAGGTCTGAGGCATACAGACATGTACTGTGTTGGTGGTCAGGGAATTCGAGCAACACTGTCACTCAGGTGGATAGAAACCAGCTGTGTAGTTCCAGTGTTCCCATCATGTTCTGAGATGTGTTGGCTGGATATGAGCAGGAGGAGAAATCCAAAGAATGAGTGTGTCTGACAAGAACATAAACCCACAGCCCTTTAGCATATGGCCCGCAACACCAACTGCTGGAACATGGTAGCTAGTAAGAACTTCCAAGTAGGTGTCACTCAGTCCCAAAACTTGCGGACTTACCATGCAAGTTAAGCTGCTCCGTTGAACCTGGAGAAAGCAGGTGAAATCAAAGAAATTAACTTAATCAAGATTAGTCAAATGAGAGGATGTGAGAAAAAAATGAGTGTGCAGGCACACACAGTGCACACACACACAGTACACACGCACACACACACACAGTACACACACACAGTACACACACACACACACACACACACACACACACACACACACACACACACACACACACACACACACATTATGAAAGTGAGAGAAATGTTGGAGAGATTCATCAGGGAGAGACTGCAGCAGTGTTGTTTGTAACTGTCATTGCAAAAATATCACATGCTCTGATTTTTTTTTTTTTAAAGGGAAAAGTACTTTACCAGAAAAAATCCTTCTTTGTAAAATCAAACATGTGATATTACTGCTGGCATCTCTTTTTTTTTTTTTTTTTTTTTTTTTTTTGCTGTTTGCAGTTCTTTAGATAGCCATGTAAAATACTTATTACTAAGCACTTACTGAGACTTAAACTTATACATGCATGCACACACATACACATGCACACATGTGGGCTCACACACACATAAAGATACACGCATGCATGTGGGTGCATGCACACACGTGCACACACACACACAAGCATTTTTGTTTGGGCTTTCATTTTCAGAACACTGTGATTCACTCATTCAGGATGTAAGGAAATGGAGGTAGTGTTTGTGTTTTACAAATTTTGTTTTGTGTTGTTTTCTATTTTTGTTTTAATGGCAAAGTGTATTATATCTGAAACTTAAAATTTTAATTCATATTTCAATTTATTTTTTTACTTGTATCTATTTGTTTATCCACCTTTTTAAGCAGTGTGAGTGTGTGTGTGTGTGTGTGTGTGTGTGTGTGTGTGTGTGTGTGTGTGTGAAAATGAGCATGATACACACAGGAACACAATCTGTTCAAAATTTCCTGCATCATATTTGATATGGTTTGTCCCATAGGGATTGATTGCACATATCTATTTTCATGGTGATCTCGGCTTGTTTCCCCTCCATGTTATTGTCAGTGCATGTGATATATTTTGTTTGTGTCATTCTTCCCAAGGCTCCCATGTCTCCTTGAATTCATGGATTTTAAATGAAATTTGAAAATGAGAATTTTTGAAGAAAAAAATATTTCAGCTCAAAAAAAAAAAAAAGAAAAAAAAGAAAAAGGAAGACAAAAAAAAGAAAAAGAAAAAAGATCAGTGGAAAAGGAAAAAAATGGCAGTAGAATCTGCTGAGAACTGACAGCATTTTTACAGGTGTGCTTGTTGTAGACGACACTAACCACACCATTTTGTCTTTGTAAGAGCAGGGAGTCACCATTAAGGCGAATAATGTTAAGCTGTGACATTGTGTGACGGCCAGACTGCTAAAGTGATGGAGACTGACAACATCTGTCTGAACAAATGGTCCTTGTCATGGCAAGGAGGAAAGTGGATGATACACCTTCACACACATTCAGTGCCGAAATTTGCCTAATTTTGCACCCAAAGTCCTGGTTTAGAAGCCCCCTTTGTGTTAATGTCATTGATTAGTGGTCTCACAGACAGAATGGCTTCCCTCATGAGAAACATGATTCAACAAGATCCAAACAAGGAGAGGCTTCTAAAACCAGGACATTGCCAAATAGGATGGAAGGGAGAGGGTAAGAGGGTGTGCCCATGGGTCGTGCCTTGAATTTCAGCAGTTTTTGCTTTTCCCTGGAGGTAGTCCTGTCTTCCATGCCTGCAGCTTCATAACAACTGTCATTAGATGGATAGATCGATGTAGCAGCAGTCACCATTCACAGCAGTCACCATTCACAGCAGTCACCATTCACAGCAGTCACCATTCACAGCAGGACTTTCATGCCATCTAGCACTGAAACTAACTTCACTTAGCAATAATTGTTGTCGGCAGCGGATCCAGTATGTAGTGTCTCGTCGTATTGAAATGGATCAAAACAGGCAGGACTGAACACTGTCAAATGATTTTCAGCCCAGCAGTGTGAGTAACCTGGTTATGTCCTCACACAGATTGTACCCTCTGGACTGTAACAGTAGAACTGATGCAGGGTGAATCTGAATGTGACTGTACTAGTATGGGAGAGTCAGAGTGAGGGTTGTTAGACTGGTGCCACCAAGAGGAGATGGGGGGGGGGGGGGGGGGGGGGGGGGGGGGGGGGGCGGCAGGGAGTGAGAGGTGATTGTGTGTAATCTTTATTATCAGACAGTGATTGTGTGTAATCTTTATTATCAGACAGTGTCTTATGTTGCAGGTTCCTGGACAGGATTTCTGATTGTTGCTGTGAGCATCAGCTAGCGATGAACGGAGCCATCTGACCATCTCCCCACACATCTGTTCTCTGGTGTTTTGCCTGCACACTGTTTACAGGCTTAGGGTACCAGAGAAGTTGTGAATCAGGTATTTGAGAAACAACATAGGCGTATTTGAGAGATGGCTCTCCTGAAGCAAATTCAGGATGCCATGGAAGACACTCAGTCTGATCTTGCCATTCCCCCGGTCACTGACAAAGAGGAGCTGATGGGTCGAATAGCGGAGAGCGTCACAGCAGAGGACGGAAGAACCCTCCAGGCCTATATCTTAGAGCAACGGCTTCCAGATCCAACCCAGTTCTGGGAACTGACATCACTGATGGCTCCCAGTCTGAGCACGGAGAATCTGAACGACAGGCCGCAGTTCTTCACCACCGTACGTCGGTGCCTGGCGTACTTTTCCCGACACGGCAAACCCAAAGAAATGGTGCTGGCCTTCCTTGAGCAGCTGGAAGGTTTCCACGACGATGCTCGCTTCATCACCCTGCTGCCCTGCTTGCAGAATGCTCTGCTGCAGCTGCCGGTGAAGCGTGGCCGATCGCTGGAGCTTGCTCTCGACACGCTTAGCTGCCACATCGTTGCCATCCCGCTCCACAGAACTGGGACCGGGAGGGAGGGAGGTGAAACTGCTGGAGACGGATAAAACAGTGTGCCGGTTCCTGGACATCGTCCCTGCCTTCCTGGACTTCATGAAGCCTTTCCTGGAGGGAGGGGGCAGCGTGAGCGATGGGAGTGGCCGACAGTGGGAGCTAAGGGTGATGAAGAAGCATCTCCTTCGCCTGCTTCAACACCCTCTCGCCTTCCTGGATCTACGCTTTAACTCCAAGGAGCATGCTCCAAGATGTACAGTCGGGAGGTTGCTGAGAATGTGGTCAAGTGCCTTACTGTGTTAGAGAAGAACTTCTACCGCCTGCTGATACAAAATCCAGAAGAGGGGGAGACAACCTTCAGTGATGCAGCAAAACGTAAAGAGAGTTCTCCCAGCAGTGCGGATGTTGAGGATATAGACATGGATGAGGAAAATCAAGAGAACGAGCGTCGGGAATTGGGGGGAGGAGAGAAGGGGGAGGAGAAGAATGAGAGGAGTTGTCCAGGATGTCTGCAGCGTGTCTGTTGTACATGGTCGAGGTGGAGGGCTTGGGACAGAACTGTTGGCCCGCTGTGATCAGCGTGGAGTACCTCCTCCATGCTTCCTCCGCCACATCCACCTCCTCCTCACCCACCCCGCCCACACCATCGTGTACAAAGGCCTCTCTCTCCTCACCTTCCACCTGGACTGCATTCCACACTTCACTCTGGGCGCAGACTTTCTCGATGATGACAGTGTAATGCCTGTCGTCAATGCCTGATCACCGTCATGAGATCATGTCCCATTCGTGAACTGCGCACGTCCTCACTGTCTGTGTTCAAGAGCTTCTTCACCTGCCTGACCTGCGCGGGAAGGTACGCTGAGAAGTCGGTTCTGGCCTCATGCGACATCGGTGTGAAGGCAGTGGTGGTGGGGCGTTGAAGAAGAGATTGATACAGCCCTCAAGAAAATCAACATTGCTGGGGAAATGCTGAGCCTCAAGTTAGTAAACAGTC
>JAFLJL010001424.1:62138-83138 GCA_018398815.1 Conus ventricosus | reverse complement strand
TCGCATCAGCTCCATTGCACTCAGAACTCTGTCCACCATTTGTGTCATTTTGAGATTTCTGCTCATGCACACAACTGATCATCAGCTGTTCATTGGTAATCTCGCTTAGGCCTAGTTGTTGTTTTGATGGAGACAAGTCAGGGGAGAAAACAACGTGGTAGTCTGCTGAAGCTGCTGTTGGGCGTTCGTCCCCTTTTTCCGCCATCGTATCTCTCGACTGGTAAACAAATCGAGACAGTTTCTCCTTGAATGGTGCTGGGGTGCTGGTGGCTAGGGTCTTCTGCTTCTTTGGGGTACACTTTACTTCAGTATCTTCAATATTCTTTGTCACTGAAGTGTCAGACGAGCTGGAACTAGTGTTGGATCCTGTTTTGCGTTGTTTTCTTTTCCGAGTTCCGCCATTACCGCCACCCATAACTTTCACAGTAAGAGTTCCACATTTTCCTTTTCACGGGGCCGTTGATGCATGAAAAAAGTAATCCAAAACTCGTGTGGAGGTAGGCAACAGGTGCTCGGTCAACTTAGCTGCATTTTGAGGCTTGATCGGATGTTAATTAACATAAAAGAGTTAATTAATGTTGCAGCTCTCGAAAGCGTGACTCTCCTCGATCGTGACCAGAGCTCACCTCTAACCTTCCTTTTTAATATCATTAACAAATGTTGCTCCCCAAGGGGTCGAGCACTTTTAAAGTCATTTTAGGCTTCTTGGTTATATTCATATATATTATATATATATATATATATATATATATATATATATATATATATAAGAGAGAGAGAGAGAGAGAGAGAGAGAGAGAGAGAGAGAGAGAGAGAGAGAGAGACCGAAGCAAAGACGGTTTCATTACTCACATGAGCCGTTGCAGTCACATACACTGAAGGCCAGCAGCAGCAAGAGAATCACATGATGTCCAGGAAACTGCATGGCGGGAAATTCTGCAGAACGCCACAGACAGACACATAACAAAACTGTGGGAAGCAACATTTTGAAGTCAGATTATGACGATGGGATCACACCTTAAAAATGTTCTTACGAAAGACTACCAACAAAAAATGTTTTATTTTGGATTTGTGAGTCATAGCTCTTGTCATTGGCAGCACTCAGAAACTGCCCTAGTTTGAAACAGATAGAAACACGAATGGGACGCTATAGACGCATCAAGATATTCACTGTTATGTCTTTGGCGTTTGTAGACTGCTCAATTACAGGAGAAGAACCTGCGTCATGCACGCGATTTATTTTTATTTTTGTTTTATTTTATTATTATTTTTTTTTGTGCAGTAACTGTTGATCACGATCACGTCGCTGGCAGAAACTGGTTTGAATTGATTTTGCTCCCACCCTACCCTTCTGCCCTTTCCCTCCTACCTCCATCCTCATCCAACACTCACTCACCCACACGCACACAGTCCGATTCCCCCTCCCAATTTCAATCTACCCGGGTCACAAACAAACAGTTTATGTAGATGTTGCCAAGACGAATGTATGAATAATTACAGGAAAATTCGTACAACATTTAACATTCAGTAAAACATTAGAATTAGTTTGGAGCCCTTTAATGCTGTTAAGCATAAAGAAAAAGTAATCATCAATACTCGAAAAGAAATTCATTAAGATGGCGGAGAACACGATGGTTTTATCAGTCTTATTTACCAATTATTATAGACTTAATACAGAGTCCCTACAATGACAATATCCACATATGTATTCAGCAAGCTCTGACATGTTTTGCATATGTTAAAGAATCAGTTTATCGACACGCCTTTCTCTCGTTCGTTAAAATCAACTTTGATTTCTCTTATTTGTTGTTGCAGTCGGATTTAGGATGTGACCAGAGGACACAACACACATATTTTTGCGATGACTTGGAATAAAAAAAAAACAAAAAACCCGAGAACATTCACTGAACACAACCCGTACAGAAACTGACCAAAGGCAGGCCTGCCTCTAGAAAGATTATCGCCGAACTGAGTGGCGATGATTGACGAAGACTCCAAATGGGGTTCTTGACTTTGGCGAATACAACTTACTGCACGCTTACACACACTTAACACTCCGGAGGGTTGGACTGCGTAAGGCAGCTGAAGCGGAAACAATGGAGAGCTATTCCTTGTGTGTTGGGGAAGTCAGCGAAAGTGAAGGAGGACCGCTGCAGGAAGTTTGTCTTTACCAGCGTGCTATTGAGGGCCCGCCCCACCGACTTCCTTGTTTCAGGGAGCTATTCAGGGAAGATGTCATACCGTGGTATTGTGCATTGTTCTGTCTTCTTTGTGTGTAGTGTGCCCCAGAAAACAAGAACTATAATTCGATAGTGTGTAGTGTGCCCCAGCAAAAAGAACTATATCTCGATAGTGTGTAGTGTGCCCCAGCAACATGAACCATGATCTTCTAGTGTGTAGTGTGCCCCGCAACAGGAACCATGATTTTCATAGTGTGTAGTGTGCCCCAGCAACAAGAACCATGATCTTCATAGTGTGTAGTGGCCCTAGCAACAAAGGCCCCATGATTTTGATAGTGTGTAGTGTCCCCAGCAACAAGAACCATGACTTGATAGTTTTATAATGTGCCCAGCAACAAGAACCATGATCTTCATAGTGTGTAGTGTGCCCCGCAACATGAACCATGATCTTCATAGTGTGTAGTGTGCCCCAGCAACAAAACCATGATATTGATAGTGTGTAGTGTGCCCCAGCAACAGAACCATGTCTTCATAGTGTGTAGTGTGCCCCAGCAACTGAACATGATCTTCCATAGTGTGTAATGTGCCCCAGCAACAAGACCCATGATCTTCATGTGTGTAGTGTGCCCCAGCAACCTGAACCATGTCTTCATAGTGTGTAGTGTGCCCAGCAACAAGACCATGTTTTTGGGTAGTGTGTAGTGTGCCCCAGCAACAAGCCCCATGATCTTCATAGTGTGTGTGTGCCCTAGCAACAAGAACCATGATTTCTTGTGGTGTAGTGTGCCCCAGCAACAAGAACCATGATCTTTAGTGTGTAGTGTGCCCGCAACAAGAACCATGATTCTTAGTGTGTAGTGTCCCCCAGCAACAAGAACCTTGATCTTCTTAGTGTGTAGTGTGCCCCAGCAACAAGAACCATGATCTTTATTGTGTAGTGTGCCCCAGCAACAAAAAACCATGATCTTCATAGTGTGTAGTGTGCCCGCAACATGAACCATGGATCTTCATAGTGGTAGTGGTGCCCCAGCAACAGAACCATGATCTTATAGTGTGTAAGTGCCCCAGCAACAAAAACCCATGATCTTGATAGTGTGTAGTGTGCCCCAGCAACAAGAACCATTATCTCTATAGTGTGTAATGTGCCCCAGCAAACAAGAACCATGATCTTCATATGGTGTAGTGTGCCCCAGCAAGACGAAACCATGATCTTGATATTTGGTAATGTGCCCCAGCAACATGAACCATGATCTCTTAGTGTGTAATGTGCCGCAACATAAACCCATGTTTCTTCATAGTGTGTGTGTGCCCCGGCAACATGAAACTATGTTTCTTCATAGTGTGTAGTGTACCCAGCACAAGAACCATGTCTTCATGTGTGAAATGTCCCCCAGCAACAAGACCAGATCTTGATAGTGTGTAGTGTGCCCCAGCAACAAGAACCATTATCTCTATAGTGTGTAATGTGCCCCAGCAACTAAAACCCCATGATCTTCATAGTGTGTAGTGTGCCCCAGCAACATGAACCATGATCTTCATAGTGTGTAGTGGCCCCAGCAACAAGAACCATGATCCTCTTAGTGTGTAGTGTGCCCCAGCAACAAGAACCATGTCTTCTTAGTGTGTAGTGTGCCCCGCAACAAGAAACCATGTTCTTCATATTGTGTAGTGTGCCCCAGCAACAAGAACCATGATCTTCATGTGTGTAGTGTGCCCCAGCAACATGACCATGATCTTCATATTTGTGTAGTTGCCCGCAACATGAACCATGATTTATAGTGTGTAATGTGCCCCAGCAACAAGAACCATGATCTTGATAGTGTGTAGTGTGCCCCGCAAAAAGAACCATTATCTCTATAGTGTGTAATGTGCCCCAGCAACAAGAACCTGATCTTCATAGTGTGTAGTGTGCCCCAGCAAAAACGAACCATGATCTTGATAGTGTGTAATGTGCCCCAGCAACATGAACCATGATCTCTAGTGTGTAATGTGCCCCAGCAACATGAACCATGATCTTCATAGTGTGTAGTGTCCCCCGGCAACATGAACTATGATCTTCTAGTGTGTAGTGTACCCAGCACAAGAACCATGATCTTCATAGTGTGAAATGTGCCCCAGCAACAAGAACCTTTGATCTTGATAGTGTGTAGTGTGCCCCAGCAACAAGAACCATTATCTCTATAGTGTGTAATGTGCCCCAGCAACAAAAACCCATGATCTTCATAGTGTGTTGTGTGCCCCAGCAACATAAACATGATCTTGATAGTGTGTAATGTGCCCCAGCAACATGAACCATGATCTCTATAGTTTTGTATGTGCCCCAGCAACATGAACCATGATCTTGATGTTTTGTAATGTGCCCCAGCAACAAGAACCATGATCTTCATAGTGTGTAATGTGCCCCAGCAACATGAACCATGATCTTGATGGTGTGTAATGTGCCCCAGAAACTTGAACCCATGATCTCTATAGTGTTTTAATTTTGCCCCAGCAAACATGAACAATGATCTTCATAGTGTGTAATGTGCCCCAGCAACATGAACCATGATCTCATAGTGTGTAATGTGCCCCAGCAACATGACCATGATCTCTATAGTGTGTAATGTGCCCCAGCAACAAGAACCTTTGATCTCTTTGTGTGTAGTGTGCCCCAGCAACAAGAACCATGATCTTCATAGTGTGTAATGTCCCCCAGCAACAAGAACCATGATCTTCATAGTGTGTAGTGTGCCCCAGCAACTTTGAACCATGATCTTGATAGTGTGAAATTGTGCCCCAGCAACAAGAACCATGATCTTCATAGTGTGTAGTGTGCCCCAGCAACATGAACCTGATCTTCTTTGTGTGTAGTGTCCCCTTGCAACATGAACAATGATCTTCATAGTGTGTGTGTGCCCCAGCAACAGATCCATGTCTTCATAGTGTGTAGTGTGCCCCAGCAACTTTTGAATCCATGATCTTCATAGTGTGTAGTGTGCCCTAGCAACATGAACCATGATCTTGGTAGTGTGTAATGTGCCCAGCAACTTGAGCAATAACAAATGCCTTAGTGAAGATTGCTTTGTGATTTTTAGAGTGATGTGATTATGATACGTGATGATGTATGATGATGATATGATGATGAGGATGATGAGATGATGATGATGATGATGATGATGATGTGTTTATGATGACGACGATGACGAGGATATGATAACGACGTCGACGACGATGATGATGATGTTTTTGATGATGATGATGATGATGATGATGATGATGATGATGATGATGATGATTGATGATGACACCACGACGACGACGATGACGACAATGAGGGATGATCATGATGATGTTAGTGTGATGATGATGTGAGATGATGATGATGGATGTTGATGTGATGATGATGATTGCGACGACGACGATTGATGTGTTTATATAGATGATGATGATGATGATGATGATGATGATGATGATGATGATGATGATGTTGAAGAAGAGAAGAAGAAGAAGAAGAAGAAGAAGAAGAAGATGATGATGATGATGATGATGATGATGATGATGATGATGATGATTTGCACTTGAATCAGTTACAACTGAATCTTAATGTCGATAATTAATGGTAGGGCCTCTTCCTTACAATCATGATTATCAACACCACTGTCAATGGCATCTTTGTTTTCTGTTTTATACACCTTGATCAGGTTGGTCTCTTTCTATCCCCGCCCTCTCTTTCCTCTCTCTCTCTCTTCTCTCCTTCTCTCTCTCTCCTCTCTCTCTCTCCTCTCTCTCTCTCTCTCTCTTCTCTTCTGTTTTGTTTTGATGGCATAGTCTGGTACTGGTTGGGAACAACATAGTATTTAGATGGCATAGTCTGGTACAGTATGGGAATAGCATAGTATTTAGATGGCATAGACTGGTACTGATTTGGAATAGTAGTATTTAGATGGCTTTGACTGGTACTGGTTGAAAATTAGCATAGTATTTAGAGGGACATAGTCGGGTACGGGTTTGGGGAAAATCATAGTATTTAGTGGCATATTTGGGTTTCTGGTTAGGAATTGATTAGTACTTAGATGGCGTAGTCTGGTACTGGTTGGGATTAGCATAGTATTTAGATGGCATAGTCGTTATGCTTGGGATAGTAGTATTTAGATGGCATCGTCTGGTACTGTTTAGGAATAGTATTTATTTAGATGGCATCGTCTGGTACTGTTTAGGAATAGTTTGTATTTAGATGGCGCAGTCTGGGACTGGTTGGGATAGAATAGTATTTAGATGGCATAGTTGGTATTTCGTTAAAAATAGCAAAGTGTTGAGATGGCATAGTCTAGTGCTGGTTGAGGATAGCATAGTATTTAGATGGCATAGTCTGGTATGGGGGGGATTGCATAGTATTTAGTGGCATAGTCTGGTACTGTTTTGGGGTTTGGGCATATTATTTGGGATGGCATAGTCGGTACTGGTGGGAATAGCATAGTTTTTTGATGGCATAGTCTGTTACTGTTTGGGTTAGCATAGTATTTAGAGGGCCCATAGTCTGGTACTGGTTGGGATGCATGTATTTAGATGGCATAGTTGTTACTGTTTGGGGATAGCTAGAAATTTAGATGTCTTTAGTCTCGTACTGGTTGGGAATAGCATAGTATTTAGTTGGCATAGTCGTTACTGTTTGGGATAGCATAGTATTTAGAGGGGCATAGTCTGGTACTGGTTGGGATTGCATAGTATTTAGATGGCATAGTCTGTTACTGTTTGGGGAAGATAGTATTTAGATGTATTAGTCTCGTATGGTTGGGGTAGCATAGTATTTAGAGGCATAGTCTGTTTACTGTTTGGGGTTAGCATAGTATTTTAGAGTCATAGTCTGTTACTGTTTGGGGTTTGCATAGTATTTAGTGGCTTAGTCTGTTACTGTTTGGGATAGCAAGTATTTAGATGGCGTAGGTGGTACTGGTTGGGGATAGCTTTATGTTTTAGATGGCATAGTCTGGTACTGGTTGGGAACAACATAGTATTTAGATGGCTTAGTCTGGAAACTGATTTGGAATGCATAGTATTTAGATGGCATAGTCTGGTATGGTTGGGATAGCATGGTGTTCGATGGCGTTTTGGTGTCTTTAACCGTCGCGGATAGGATTTCCCGTGTGGGTCCACTGTTGATTCGCAATACTATCGAAACTTTTATATACGAGCAATCTCGTCTAAATGACAAACACCGGGGGTTAACAGTATTGTAGCGACAACTTTTTGTTTTTATCTGACTCAAGATCAAAGACAGAGTCACCGCGCCCCCCCTTACGAAAGAACAAATAGGTCACAAACAAATACAACGCGCTTCGCCCTGTTTGGTCTTTTTTCAGGCGGACAATCACCATCGCAGACAATGGAAACGAAGAGCGAACAGACAGTCACTTTTTCTCAGCCATCTGCGTGCACCGGCTAGGGAATTGAATCAAAAGCTGAAGGGTAGGCAATACAAGTTAACATAATATAATTAAAATAATGAAATGATAAGAATAACAACCCAAAAACAACACCAAAACAAAGACAAATAATGATTGATAATAATAATGATAATGATAATAGTAATAAAAATAATAGTAGTAAAAGATAATGAAATTAATAAAAGTAATTATTTAAAGATAATTAATTTTAATTTTTCATCATCATCATCAATCTCAGAAAAGAAAAATGATGATTATGATGTAGTAATAACAACAAGAATAAAATTAAATGAGATAATTTGTAATGATGTGATAAGAAGATGAGGAAGAAGAAAGAAAGAAGGAAATTATACTTATACTGATAATGATGATGATGATGGTATATAAACTTATCGATAATAGTAACAAAAATGATGATCGTAACTGTAGTGATAACAAGAACGTACGAAAAGAGAAGAGGAAGGGGAGGATTAGAGGGCAGTTACAATATGTATAGTGGGAATAGTAATGATGACAGTGTTAAAAAATAATTGCAATGTTAATAGTTAATTAACGACAGTAGTTGAACAGTCCCCAACAGCAAAAACGACACGATGATGTTGATGATGATGATGATGATGATGACGACGACGATGATGTGGCAATGTGTAGGGTCTGATATAACCTGCCCATTGGGGACCGTCGCTAAGTACACTCCTCCGCTGACCGAAACCAACCCGGATGTGTCTTCCTGTCCTAGTGGTTTCACTCATATCTGTGTGCGGTGAGCTGAATACTGTGGGTTTATGAACAGGTCTGGGCGCTCAGAAAATCGGTGTTGATTTTCAGCTATTGAGTTCGCTTGTTTGGGAATGCAGACAGGCTGGATGTTTACGAAACTATGCTGGTTTTCACAGTTTAAAAGGAAACAGGAGCTAAAACAAAATTACCGGGCCGCCGGTAGACTGTTCCAAAAAAGTCTAGTTTTAAAAAGGGCACTTGCTACGCGGCCTTGGAGTCTTGCAGTCCTACTAAAGTGTCCTTCCCGTATTGTTTGCACACAAGTGTTTAGGTTGCGCTTGCGCACATTAATTTGCGTGAATTTTCAAATTTTAAAAAGGCTCATATTTTGGGTCCAAAAGGGGTTTTGTTTTTTTAAAAATTTTTAGTATTTGGTGCACATTTAAGTGAACAAAAGTAAATTCCAAGTATGGGTTTATTCTGTGTTGTTCTTCTTTGATTAATATCAATGGGGCTCATCAATGTTTTCGTAACAGAATTTCTCGTTTTATCGTTACATATGTCTGTTTAGCATCTTTCTTATGTCTATGTCACATGGGCAACGGAAATGTTCTAACTCTCGTTGAAGTACCTCTTAATCATCAGCTTTCAATCAATGTGGGTTCAAGTACTGGAGTCTTTCGTCTACATCGTTCCATTACAAATCTTTCCGCGTCTGGTAGCTCGTCTTTGAACTCTTTCAATGGCTACATGTTGTCTTTTTAGGTAAGGGTGCCATACAACATTCGTATATTCCACGTGAGGTCCAATTTCTGCATAGCAAAGCTTTCTGAAAAATTCTGTTTGATCAAAACGATACAAGAATGTTCTTTTTTAATGCCCCCCTCATTTGCTTTGCTTTATTCATAACACTCAGTATAAGAGCGATGATGAAACAGTGGTAACAAACGTCACTCCAAGGTCCTCATTTTTAATGAATCGATTAATTGTAGTGTGATTCCCAATTCCCCTTTATTTCCTTTTGAGGATTATTTTAACCAATATGAAGCAATTAAGATTTCAAAGAAAACGTTTTTTAAAACGTGCGGCGGAATCGCAGGATTAGTACAGATTTGGCGTGTAACCATGAACTTGGGCAAGAAAAGGGAAACTTGCTTGGTCGGTGGCTTCCTTGTTACAAGGGGAAAGGGGAAACCCTTTCTTGGTCGATGGCTTCCCTTGTTCGCAAGGAAAGGGAAAGGAAAGGGGAACCTTGCTTGGTCGTGGCTTCCCTTGTTACGCAAGGAAAGGGGAAGAAAGGGGAACCTTGCTTGGCGTGGCTCCCTTTTTTCGCAGGAAAAGGGAAGAAAAGAATGGGGAAACCTTGCTTGGTCGGTGGGTTCCCCTTTTTACAGAGGGAAAGGGGAAGAAAGGGGAAAAACCCTTTCTTGGTCGGTGAGAGAATAATATATGTCTGTTCTGGCTCACCCGCTTTCAACGGCCTTTGCCGGTTTTGACCGGGCGAATCCAGAAAAAAGGGCATATATTAGTTCTCTGACAAGTAAGACTTCAATACCAAAAATAACGTTTATCTACAACTTTCCAGAGAGTAACGTAGGGGAAAGCAGCAGTGGCTGAAACAACCCCATAGAGCAACGTGGGGGAAAAGCAGCTGTCGCTGAACACACCCTATACACAAACAGTGGAGCAGTCAACCTGCCTAAGGGCTCCGCACTATCAGATTACTGCAGAGACCCGGGATTAGGCGACACCCGATCACTTAATTTGTGGCGTCGGTCTTATGACTTTGGCAAGGTGCATACCATGTGACCGGATATGACGATCTTGAATCAGCGCCCTCTCAGTTTAGCTATGACTTCCAATGTAGACGGTCGTGTTTGTTCACAGAGGAACAGTTTTTTGCTATAGGCGATGTGTTTTATTGCAACTGTATGGCGGAGTATCTAAACTAAAGAAAATCAGGCGGACCCATTGCTTTAACTCCTAAGCCAAAGAGAAGTATTGCTTTTTTGGAAGGTGAGGTGAAAGAAAAAACGAGAACTTACTATTGATGAACTACACAAGCACCTTGAAAGCTTGTTAATTCAAGACAGAGATTTAGCCGATATATTTGAAAGAGATGTTGTTAACTTTGAAAAGCTTTTAACTTTTGAAGAAATGATTCTATTCAAAAAGCTCCAAATGTTCAGTGACAGGTGTACTACCTAGTAGTTCAGAAAACTTCTCCGCCTTGTGGTGTTCGTGGCACAATGGCAAAGCAGACGACGCGGAACACGACTCGGGCTGGGCCCAGACAGGGCCGGTGTTGTTACTGGCTAATTATAGTGGGCGTAGCACTGTTCGCTAACTGCCCTCCGACAACCGCTCTGCAAGGCTCTCAGTGAACGCCACAACACATGACGTGGGTCTAAAAATAGCGTTATGCATAACCGCCGAACAACTGCCCTGCAAACCCTCTCAGTGAACGCACAAACGCATGACGTGGGTCTAAAAATTAGCGGTTATGCATAACCGCGAGTGGCTTGGCTGTGCCTACGCTCTGCTTCGCTTACAAAGGCTGCTTTGAACTTTGTGGGTGCTTTGAACGCACGCGCGCGATAGTTATGCATAACCGCCGAACAACTGCCCTGGCAACCCTCTCAGTGAACGCCACAAACGCATGTCGTGGGTCTAAAAATAGCGGTTATGCATAACCGCCGAGTGGCTTGGCTGTGCCTACGCTCTGCTTCGCTTACAAAGGCTGACTTTTGAACTTTGTGGGTGCTTTGAACGCACGCGCGCGATAGCTGGGGCTTCGGGGGTTCTGGCAAACAAACTAGATAGGGCTAGGCAGACCTTAGTACATCTGCCAGTATGGGGAGGAGTAGGTGTAGCCGCACTATCTTCATATAAATGCTCCAAATATACAATGACGGATGTACTACTACTGGCGATTAGAGCCGCCATAAAAGCTTGGCTACAGCAGTAACTGCTGTAACTCTGCCAAAGCCAGTTGCAAGCCTGGTTGAGAAAAGAGGAGCACAGCAGCGAACTAGGTCAAACGTTCCTTGTAAGAACGCTTGACCTGCAAAGCGCAGCAGTAAACTAGGCCAAACGTTCCTACAAGGAACGTTTGACCTAGTTGCTGGCCTTCAGTCACAAAGAAAGTGGCCCCCAGTTCTACTTTGAGACACTTGACACCTTCACCCCCAAGTCACCTCAAGTCACCCCCAAGTCACCCCAAGTCCTTAATTAAGTTCTTGATTAAGTTCCCCCCAAGTCCTTAATTAAGTTTTTAATCAAGTCACCCCAAGTTCTTAATTAAGTTCTTAATTAAGTTCTAAATTAAGTTACATCAAGTTCTTAATAAGTTCTTGATTAAGTTACCCCAAGTCCTTAATTAAGTTTTTAATCAAATCCACCCCAAGTTCTTAATTAAGTTCTTAATTAAGTTTCTTAATTAATTACATCAAGTTCTTAATAAGTTCTTGATTAAGTCATCCTCAAGTCATCCTTTAAGTACAACCAAGTTCTTATTCAAGTTATCTTATAATTATCAAAAAAATACAATCTATGTTTTTATCTTAAATAGTAGATGTCTAATATAGTACACACACGCCTCAAAAAAACGCGTCATCGCTGAGGATGTTTTGCTCAGCGTCCTCTGCGCAAGATCGGTCAGCATAAATCTTAATAAAGTTCTTACATCCTAAGCAACCGCATTGATTACAATTCTGGTCTATGGAAATGTCTTTATAGACTCCATGTCTTTATTTATTGACTCCATCATTTTATAATCGCCATGATCTATTTTTATCAAAAAAATTTAAAATTAAGTTCTTAAAATATTAATGCATTTAAATGGATCAAATGATTTTTGTTATTGGCGGTGCTGGCGTGCTGTTGTCTTCTGTATTTAATGGTTCAGATTTTTTGGCTGCTTTTGTTTTTGTTGCCATTCTTTATATATTTATAACAGTAATAACCACCCCCAGCAGCGCAAGGGCGCCAAAAATGGCAACAGTTTTAAGTTCAATATTCCATGAAGACTTGGTGCTGTAGGTCTTGAATCACATGAGTTTTTATAGCTGGCATTGAATCAACTTGTTCTGCATTGGCGGTGTTATGTTTTCATTATGAGTTATATTCTGTGATTGAACATTAATTTTTTTTGTCTGTTTCCACTCTGCTAATTTTTTTCCTGCTTTAACACGCCCAGGATGAGGATGCTTTTCACTGGTCTCCACCTGATTCAGTGTTTTCTGATTCTGCTGATTTTCTGGCTTGGTTACTTTCTCCACCTGATTCAGTGTTTTCGATTCTGCTGATTTTCTGGCTCGGTCATTTTGAAGGGAAATAAAAATCTATATGATTAAAGTTATTAATCCCATGATTAATGGCGATAACATGTTCCAATCTGTAGTTAAATCACATCCTAGAGACTCTAATGACTTTGTTAAAACCGGATCTTGCGTTAAATCATACGTAAGATCTTGTTCAGAATCAATGGGGGCAAATCTACTGACTAGTTTAGTGTACAAACTAAGAACCGTTTGCCCAACGCTTTTTACCATTCTTGACCCCAACTGCGCCTCATACCTGTTATGATACTTTATAATGTCTTGCGGCGACATCTGTTGAATCTGTTCTATGCTAAATTCATTTCCGAGGAATGTTTTGTTTTTTCCACATGCTGCCAAGAATACAACCTTTCCTTTTTGGGCATAATAGCTTGATCATCAACTTGATCAGTTGGTAATCATAAGTTCAGGAAGGTTTAAAGCTACCCTGTAGCTGTAGTAGATCATCGCTGTTCATGTTTTTTTTATTAATTATAATTATTTTATTTTTTAAAATGAGCGCTGAAAAACTATTGCCAACCTTGTATACCATTCTGCTGTTATTGGAGGTCTAAGTGTAGGATACACGATGCTTGGTAAAAGCCTGTTAAAAATTAAACCGGCAGATCTTGGCAAACTAGACTTTGAATACTCAGCAAAACTGATTGCTGTTATTACAGCTTCATTGCTACGAAAGATTTTCTAGTTAAGCAAGGAATAATTCCAGAGAATATAATATGTAAAAAAATACATTTATAAAAAATGGCTTCACTCGTAATGATGATAGGTGGCGCTGTGGTGAATGCGCTTGCTTTTAGCGGAAGTAATTACGCATTTAGTAAACTACGGGACGACGGCGAGAGAAAAAGACATAACAAAGCTGTGGAGTCAACTAGCTGCAGCACAAGATCGTTATGAAAAGCAGAGAATTGAGCAGTTAGATTTTATTAATAACACACTGAAAAAACAGGGACATGCAGCTTACACATTTAAAAATGTTGACCAAGCAATAAAAGAATATTATCTTGTAACAGGCAAACCAATCGAGACATTGCCCCACCAAAATTCAGCGACTTTTATCAACCATCAGAAAAACAAAAGATGCAAGAAATCGTGTTTATTGTCTTTGGCATGACCGCCGTGTATTTTGTTGCGCATAATATTGGCTGAATAAAAATAACAAAATCTATTATTCGCCAAAAGGATATTGGAAGGGAATCACGGCAATAAAAAAGCTAAGCCAAGCAGCGGGAGTCAGTGAACAAACAGCAAAGGAATGGTTATCTAAACAAGCGATTTGGCAAATTATTTACCTGCGCCTAGACGAATACAGAGACCGCACTTTGTGAACACAATACCGAACGACACCCATCAAATGGATCTTCTATATTTACCCCATGATACGATTAGACGAAAAAGATTTAAGTACGCACTCACAGTCATTGACATGCTTCAAGCTATAAAGATGCGGAACCATTAACACAAAGAGTGCTTCTGCTGTTGCTGTCGCTATACAACTGATATACCAACGAGGCCCGCTAACTTATCCTCGCATGATTCAGTCGATGATGGAAAAGAATTTAAAGGCCGAGTGAATCAATTATTGTTAAAACATAGAGTTACCATTAAAGAGGCATTCGGGAGTTCACAGATCACAGGCTTTAGTTGAAAACTTTAACAACAGTTAGCTGAAAGACTTTTTTCCTACCAGTATCACAGAGAGCTTATTGACAATTCTCGCAACACAGAATGGGTTAGAAGACTGCCCTCAGTTTTGCGCGCAATGAATAATGAAGAATTTAAAGGGCTAAAACCAGTACAAGCAATCAAAAAACAAACAATAAATGTTGTTGAAGGAGAGTCTTCATCGGCAAACTATTACCATTTGGATTGAAAGTAAGGTACCTTTATTTACCAGGGGAAGCAGAAGGGGACACTCGCATCAGGGCAACAGATCCCGTTTGGAGTGTTGATCCATATGAAATAAAAAGAATTGTAAAAATGAATCACCGTGTATTATTACGAGGAAACTGCACAACAAAACAACCAGCTCCTCAAAGATCTTTTGTGAAAGAAGAACTGCAGATAATCCCCCCAGACACTTTTCCGCTTAATTAATTTACGTAAAATATTGATTTTAAAAGGAACTCAAAAGGAAGCGCAAACGAAAAAAAGAAGGGTAAAGGAAAGCCCTTTTAAAAATGATAGGGGAATCATTTCTGCGTGAGCTTTTAAAGGAAATTTTTTGGGGGTTTAATCAATGCTGCTAAATCACCAGATCACCTACAACTAAAAACCCCCAAATTGGGGAAAAAGAATTCTTGAAAAAATAGAAAAAATTCGAGCACATCAAGCAAACATGAAAAAGAATTACTAATTGGATGAAGCTAAATTGATCTTATAAAAAAAAGTTGATGAAAATAAAAACCCCCCTTTTAAAACCCTTTCCCCACCGTGCCCAAAATTCATATGAAAAACTCTGATCAAAAAACTCTTTTTTGTGTTTTTTATCTAATGACTTCTTTTTTACAACATTTGTTGATCTCATGTAGATTAGACGTTTTTTTACGTTGTCATTGAAAAGTTTATTGCCAAACAATGCTTTTGATTGTCATGGATATTTTTTGACTGCAAACACTGCGAGATATTCCCTTTTGCTTTCTTAAATGTTTTCCCGGCTCAAATACGTACATTTTTGCCCTTTAACCCCACTACCCTTAAAAACCTTTCCGAAAATTTCATCCTTCATTTTTTCTAAAACCTTTGTTAGAATTGAATGTAAGGCGAATCTTTGGGGAAATCAAGGTCTACATCCACCGCCCCTTTACTACTTCGTTTTCCGGTCTTTTAAAAGATGTCTTAAAGAGGGTTTCTAAACAAAACTATCTGTATCGTTAAATACTTATCGGATACGGGGCTTAAAGTAGTCAAAAAATTCTAACTAAAAAGCTTTGATAATTCTAAAACTAAACCCAATAAAAACAGGTTTGTCCAATTTGACTTTCTTTTTTTTCATCTTATAAAAAAAGGATCAAAAAAATTTTCTAAAGTCCTGATAATTTGGTTTTTGAAGCATTTAAAATTGCTTCGTTCTCTTTGGCGACAATCTGAATCTTTTCGCTTGTGCGGATTCTCCATAGTTTTCCAAAGCAGTGTTTTTCATCACTTGAAAAACTTTTTCGAAGCATCTGTGGTTTAGTTCTGAGATCATTTCTTCATATGTATGGTTCATGAACGTTCTTGTCAAAAGCAATTATACGATGAACAGCTTCAACTTCAAACCATGCCTTAAAAAAAATTTAAAGTCTGTAATGACAGACATAATTTTTTTTTCCGCGAAGATTGGGACAAGTTTAGGCGGCTCTGTTTTTGCCATCTTTAGACTTCTGCTGTAAGGGTAGATTTTTGGTCTGGAGTTCCGAGGTATTCTAAGTCAACTTTTGAATGAAACCCCCTGTTGATCGGCGTTAAACTGTTCAACCCTTAAGCCTTTTGAATATTATTGTACCTGTGTGCATTTAAAGTTTGCGTGTGGAAGTGATGTGCATAGCCCAACCCTACAGTTGTTTGCATTAAATACTGAGATAGTTAACCTTTTACTTGGTCATGTCGCCCAAGTATTTGTTGTTTTCTTTACAGTAAGATGCGACGCCCTACTAAATTTCCCCCACGCAAACCCCCTTTTCAAACTCTAATCATGGGGAAATCTGACAAAAAATCAATTTTTACTCGAAACTTTAAAAAAGCACCCAAAAACACCCCGGGGGCAGAAAAAATGCGAGGATCCGGGTATAATGTTTCAGCAGGGCTTTTTGTTAATTTTTAAAGACTCTGCCAACAAACATACATCGCCATCAAGTAGGAGTCATGATAGCCTCCCCCTGTTTTACACTCTAACTTCTCCACGCATCTTGAGCATGCTGGAAAAAAGAATCGCTGACAACCCTTTTCCCCAAGACTAAAAAGAAGCGCCTTTAGGGGGAAGCTACTTCTTAAACTTTTTCCCCAATTTCATGTATTCAAAGGGGAACGCCCTTTCTAAAAAAGAGTTGGATCAAAATATTTTCCGTTTTTGGGCAAGATTTTAAAGGGAAAAGCCAGCGACTCTAATGAAACCCCCCAAGTCTGCATAGAGTATAAAAAGACAGTTATTTAAAGTGAAACACATGTACTTTTCTGATGATGTGCAAGCAGTTACCCCAAAATGGTTATGCTTGCTTAAAAGGTGAGATCAACCTCGCAAATTATGAAAGAATACAGGCGCTTCCCCTGTCTTAGGATCAAACTTTAGTTGAAGATTGCATTTACTGTGTGCTGCTCCTCTGAAACTTTCCGCTAATGTGATCATGGTCTCTTACTGTCGGATTGGCTTCCTCGCTGTTAGACATTAGTTCTAAACCGCAAATCCAACAATGTGTGGCTGAGTCATACTGTTGTCGGTCTTCAGGCGTCATTATGATTTCAGATAAGTTTAGATTATTAGAACAGTTATTACGCACTTGCTGCATGCGTTCTAAGAAGTATTTTGCAGCATCTGGTCCTCTATATAATTCTGGCGTTGAATGAGCGCCATCCGACCTGACAATAACGAAAGCAAATGAACAAATCTGATGATTACTCACAAAGGCTGTTTAGGAAGTTTCTGTGGGGTTGGCCCTTCATAAGGAACAATAAGCGACTTGAAGTCTGCGTAAACTACGTATGGGCTTGTTTGCAGCCGTTTCCAGTTTTTAAAACTAACTTTAGATCCGGGTGGGGGCGTAATTAGTTCTGTATTACAGTCAACTGGGCCGATACAATGTTTTTTATGTTCGCTCGCTGCTTTAACGGATGGAATTCTTGCTAAACATTTTCTACAGAATTCTTGTTTGTTAGTGTTTTTTGCAGTATGCGCTAATAATCTACTCATTGTGCGTATCAATGTGTAATGTGGTAGCCCCGCTGGCGAAAGCATCAGTAGTAAGTCAACATGGCTTTTGTCTGGATCACCTATTGTTGGGCTGTCTTTAGACACTCTAATAGGCACCAAATTTGTTTCCTCATCCCATGTGTATACATTAACAGTTATTGGTTTGTTTTGTTCTTCAAACTGATCAATGGAATCCGTGCTAACAGGAAAGGATATTCCACTAAAGTTAAGATCATTGATGTAAGGGTGATAGTTAGACACTCTCTCTGCGTTTTTGCGGGCGTAATGCAGCCTTGCGAGAACACACCACATAAAACATTTGTTGTCTGTATTCTTTATGTTTAGAACTGCTCTTTTCGCAACTAATGCTGGAGGTAGTGGAATGTAAGACTTGCCAACAATCGGCGCATACTTAGACTGTTTTAATCTGATCTCTAAGACTTCGCCCTCTGACCAACCAGAGCCTCTCATTTTGGCTTCTTCAGCGGCCACATCAAACTGTGCAAGCAGTTGGTCTGCCCAACCAGGTGTTAAGTCATTATGAGAAAGAATAACCTGTTGTTTAGTTGAGACCCAGACTTCTAGATTTTCTTCATTTATTGTTATATAGTCGATTAAAACAGCTAACATTACTTTAACCGGTGGGTCTATTGTTAGTTTACCCGGAACTTGAGAAATAGCATGAGCAACACTTGCCTGTACGTTTGCTGGATTAATGACTTCTAAATCAATATCATTCAGTGCTCTTGATAAATCTTCTTGCATTCCTTCAAACAATTCGTCTTGTCCATATATTTTATCCATGCTGAGTTTCTTTTCTAACTCAAAATATTTATTTAAATTAAAAAAAAAAAAACTTAATCAGAATCAATATCAACGGTCTTTTTGTGCTTGGACTCATAAACTAAAGTATAAACGCCCTTCGATGCTGTTACTGTGAGCTGTTTAGAACAGAGTTTAATGTTTCGTTTACTTTTTTTAAACATTCCTTTTTTATCTGCTCGGTGTCTGGCTGTTGAGAAAAACTTGTCCTCGCCTTTCTTTGAAGATCAAACTTTTGTCTTTTGTAGTCATCAAAATCGGCCTGTAAACGATTAAATTCTTCATCCGTGATGTTTGAGTCAGCTAGTGCTTTATTTATTTATCAGCTTAAAGGAACTAAGTTTAGCCGTTATTAGTTGAACCATAGCTGTGTGCTTTTGGAGTTTAGTTTTTATTTTTTTGCCAGCAGCACCTACAGCTAATGAGCACAGGCTGAGAGCTAAAGACAAACCGCCTAGAGGTAAAGCTGCGGGTGCACCAACACCTGTTGCTAAGAGACCAACACTTGTCCCTGCTGATAGAGCACTAATAGTCGATGCTCCATTATTAACATATGTAACAGCATTAAAGGCAGCAGAATACCTTCGTTTGGTTTTGCTGTATTTTGAAAGGTCTTGCTCTAGTTTTTGTAGCATTTGTGTAATGTTGGTTAATCTAAAGGTTTTTATGCCGGGGGCTATCTCTTCTTTTGGCGGCTCTGGCGCTGTAGGCACATTTGGATAAACCTGAACAGACATGCTTTTTATAAAATAAAAATAATTTAGTATTGTATATCTTTTAATCTGTTATCTTGAATATTCAGCTGCGCATCATATATTAAAAACAAATACACGTTAAGTGGTTTATCGGCCTCTTTTTCTTTATCAATTTGAATGTTTTTTATGTCTCTAACAGTTCTCCGCTTCCATGTAACTGATTATCCTCTGTTGACCTTAGGTCAATCCATAAACCGTATTTCGTTGTTAAATAATCATCAAGCCTAACATTGTGAAGATGTAGATCTTTAGACACAAGGTCTGCTGTTGGACTTCTAACACCTCCCACCCCAAACAGTTTTCTTATTTCGTCAAAATGCTGATAAGGTCTAAGCCCGCTAGCGTAGATTTGGTTAGGACTACCCTCAATCGAACATTGTAATTTCGTTATTTTAGGATTAACAAAATTTTCAGTTTGTCTTTTGAACGGTTCTTCATCTTCACACAGCAATAAAATACCTTTAAGCGATCTTGCTGAGACGCTAAAACTAAAATTCCATATAGCGTCTGCCTTGCTTTTGGGATATGTTGTATGATGAATCACTCTTTCGTAATATATTGCTAATTTTGACTGATATTGTTGCTCAATCAGCCTTGCTAAATTAATTAGAGTTGCTAACAACGTCAAACTCTAACGAGATGTCAGAATGCTGTACTTTGCTTCGGTGTCTTCAGATATAATAACACGTTTGTATTCATTAAAAGTTAGCTCATATGACAATCTGTCTTTAATGCTCCTTGAAAGTATGGGGCATGCGCTTTTAACAACTCAAAATCTAGGGGTATGACAAAGCGATTTCCATACGCATAACTTACTGCTTCATGCTTTTTGCCGTCTTTAGCATCTCCAGCGCCTATTCTATGTTTTAGCGCTTCTTTATTTTCGATTCCTTGAAAGGCAAGATCAGCCCTTTCATTCGCGGTTAGCCATAGATCAGAATAGGTTAAAAATATGTCTGCATTATGTAAAGAAAATATTTCTTGCCCCTCAAGTTTTATAGAAATTTTCTTAACGATTGCCCGCCCCAGATTCTGTACAACTGTCCTGTTGGGGTCTGTTGTTGAAGCGAGTTCTATTTTGAAAGTAAGACGCGCAGAGCCTGGCACAATCACTTCATCCGCTCCTAGGTCTGGAAATTTGACAGTAAGAATTTGATCCGCATCAATAGTAGACGGATTATTTGGAACAGTAATATTCCGCTTATTTCCCTTCACGCCAAAGGGCTCTTTCAATCTTCTATGCGGGTCAAGAATCGAGCCATATGTTTGTGACATTTTTTTATAAACACAAATAAAAAAAGTTAATTATTAAAGAAACATGGAAGGCATTGAAGGCGAAGATTATGATGTTTTGGATCCTGGAGACGACATGAGTGAAATGACTCCTTTGACACAGCATCGCTCAGCGCTCTCATTGCGGCGTGAATTAACAGAAAGTAAGGTCAGATCATTTTACCAAAGTGTAGGCCAAGAACCTCCCGAATTTATAGACCCTAATGATTTTGAAGTAAAAGATGACCATTTGTTTGTGAGGAGCGACCAAGGACAACTTGTTCAGCTTACAACTAAACCAGACTCATCAAAGTTTTTAAAAAAGAGTACAATTAGACAAAGGCTCGGTGTGAGCGAACAAAATCGCCTTGGCATTACTAAACCAAAATTAGATGAGGAGGCTGTTTCTAAACTTCAAAACATACAACAAGAACTCCCAACAGATAACCAAATACAAAACATGGAACTTGAAGTTTTACATCAATCAGCAGACGAAATAATACATGCAATAGAAGCAGAAACCAGTTTTTTCCGAAGAAACAGCATTAAAAACTATACGCGATCCGCCGTTGCCCATGCGAGAAATAACGGCCCTTGATC
>JAFLJL010001424.1:52138-57138 GCA_018398815.1 Conus ventricosus | reverse complement strand
ATGACATTATTGTGCACTTGGCAATTTTTCTTGGAATTTCGAATTTGGTGTAATCTCTCCTGATGCCCTGTAAAACTGCGCTGTGTGATGTTGCCTTCATTACAATGAGGTGGAGTGTGTATTTGGCTTTTTGATGCTGTGCAGTATAGACAGGGGGGTGTTCCCTGAGCACCTGACAGACCATACACTTGAGCATAAAATCATAATCCCCAAACAAAATACTTATTGTCTATTTCTCCATGTCATGGGCTTCAATGCCAGCTGTTCTTTGTAAGGATCCAAGATTCCTTCAAATTCTCTGGCTGTCCTTGAGTCTACAAATGGCCAGGACACAAGTGTTGTTTGGAGTTGGAATTGGGAAGATTGCAATCTGAAGCATCATTTAAATGTAACCACCCCCATGGTCCCCTCCTATCTTACCCAGATCTCATCCTTTGGGGTTGATTGTCAAGCCAGTCAGCTGTTCCCTGCATACTGCTGCAACAGTTTTCTACCCAAATTTGGAATGTCTTTGATTTCTCCTATGCTTATCTTCTCTTTTTGTCTCCATCCATTCAACAAAAAGGATTTTCTCTGTACTAATTTCAAATTTCTCCAAACATAGCTTCTTCTGTTGTTGTCTTCTTTCTTTTCACAGTCAAATTTAATCCATACTTCTGAGAATCTCTTTGCCGCCTGTACTTTGTCCAGCTTAACCCCAACTAGTTCTAAGTGCAGACCCTTGGTTTTGGTCACTCTCCACAGGCCAACCCCCAGCAGCATCAAGAATCTTTTGTCTGTGGGTGGCGACAGTTCTTCTGATTTCTGATCCATGTTTTTTGATCACACCTCTCTACTGTTCCTGAATATTCATTCTGATCTTCTTTTATCATGTGATCTTTTCTTTCTCAGAGAGATGATCCAAAGTAGAAGATTACGGGCGGGCCGATCTTTTCCAACACAATTGGCTGACCCCTTGTTTGGCACCTAACGTTAAAGGGGCACTTACGCCGCAGCTTCCCGGTACCCAATGGGTCAGTAATTTTTCTTCTTCATCAGTGAGTGGTTTATCAAATATTCATCATCCGATCTAAATAGATCCTTTATTTTCCCATGTCGGGAAAGGCATAGAGCTACTCACTGACTTTGGGCGTTTTCGGTGGATTGGTGATGTTTGTTGCAGGTTTTCGGTTTTTTAACTGGGGTTACGTTGATTGACAAAATGACGTCGACACACTTTCAAACAAACTGGCAAAGTCGGGGGGTCAAAGTTTTTGTGCGGATCTTTCACGGCCCCTACCCCTCGGTTTTGGGGACAACCACCTTTGTTTTGTGATTAAAGTGCTGCATCTTTGAAATGATGATTGCAGCTCTGGATCGAAAGTTGTCCAGATTTCGACATTTCTTAATATCAAGTGCAACACGGTCGGGTCGTAAATTTTGCCCGGTCGGACAGGTTGCTGGTGTTTCAGCTTCATGAAATTTTGGTAACAATTCTACAAATTTTCTGTAGACTGCATTTCCCTCTCATATTCAAAATGTCCTAAATTGTAACAACGCGAAGTTCTGTCGCTGGTTTTTTTCATTAATCTCACACCAACCGCTATTCTTTTCTCTTTCGTAAAACACGCGTTCTTTCCCCAAAGTCGACACATAGAATTTAGTCGAACACCAGTCTGACTATAGTCGTGCTCACTTACCACTGACTGCTGAGACGCCATTGTACAACTGAAAGGTTTACTTACGTCAACTATACACACAAAACCACACTTTAAGTATTGAATCCTGTTAAAAAACACACACAGACACAAGCTCACTTCACATAATCCCATGCAACCCAAATGAAACAAAACAAACCGGATTTAGTTGTATCCGAAGTTTGGAAAACAAACAAAATCATTCACTAGCACAGCTCTCTGGTACACATCTCGAGAAGGAAAGGGAGCCAACGTGTGTACGCCTCCCCTCGCTAGCATCGCGAAGTCGGTCAGGGTCAGCGGGTCACGCGCGCTGACTAAGTGTTTCAGTCTAGCAAGAAAGGAACAGCCGTGACAAGGATTTCATTATTGTAGTTTATTATTGTTCCTATCGGAGTCTGAGGTCAGAAGGCAGCATGTAAAACCAGTGCCAAAAGCAAAGTTACTTTCGATCTTGCATATTGTAAAACATTTTGGTAACCTTTTAATACTTGAAGGTAAATCAACTGTAGAATTAATGGCGTCCCTCTAAATTTGCTAAAATATTGTTTTTTGTGCGTCAAAACCAGTAGAAGGACAGTTATGCTCGATCTTGTTTGTGCTTGCGAGCCTAGCAAACACCAAACGTAAGTACGAACAGAGTCGTTTATTCTTCTATTCCTGCTTTAGTTAGGCCCTTAGAAGTGTCTAAGATAAATGTTGCCATGCGTTTTATGCTCTTGCTCTATGGACCCAGGTGAACAGTTGTGCCTGAAGAGAAGATGTGTAAGGAGGAAACAGTCATATTTATACTTCCCGTGCACGCCCCAAAAATAAGGGGTGCCTAGACCATGATTAAGATCCAACTTTTGTCTAAAGTCTGTCTTGACCTTTAAAATTTAATTCGTTACAAAACCTTTCAAAAGCCTTCATGTCTATTCTGTTGCTAAATGATTAAAAAGTTTTGTCATTTGGCAATGGTGCTTGCAGTTCATCCCAAAAAACGTCTGAAGGGGTAATAAAAATGAAATCGTACACTGACCTCACCAAAGGATCAGGATGATTTAAGTGATCAGCATACGACACTCCAACATCCAGTCGTGCACAAAAACACAGCAAAGTTTAACTGTTCTGATAAAAAATGCATCGGATGACTGAACCACACTTTTGCGATGTAGTCTTTTTAATAGAGGTTAAGATATCTGTTAATGGAGTACTAACCTGCCGGATACTGATGGGGAAACACTGCAACATCAGAGAGACCTGTTCCACAACTTCATTGACTTTAGGAAAGCGTTTGACAGGGTGTGGCACAAGGGTCTGTGGCAAGTGCTCAGAAAGTTTGGCATAGAGGAGGGTCTCGTCCAAACCATCCAGGCGCTGTATAACACCGCCAGCAGCGCAGTCCTCCTCAACAACCAGATAGGGGACTACTTCAAGACCACAGTTGGAGTCCGTCAAGGCTGCCTGCTATCTCCCGTACTGTTCAATCTCTTCCTGGAAAATATCATGCGTGAAACCCTCCATGACTTCCACTCCACTGTCTCCATCGGAGGAAGAATCATCAATAATCTGAGGTTCGCAGATGACATCGACCTGATGGGAGGCAGCAACGAAGAACTACAAGACCTGACAAAGAGACTGGAAGAAAGGGCAGGTGCATATGGAATGGAAGTGAGCACAGAAAAAAGCAAAGTCCTGGTCAACAGCACAACCAACACCCATGCTGAAATCTACATGAACGGACAACAGCTTGAAGAAGTGGGCGCTTTCAAATACCTTGGCGCCACTCTCACCAAAGACGGTCGCTCTACAACAGAAATCAAGACCAGACTAGCGATCGCAACAGCAGCAATGGCAAAGCTAAACAAGATCTGGAAGAGCAGGGAGATCAGCTTTCCTACAAAGATGAAGCTGTACAAGTCCCTGGTGCTGTCCATCCTGCTGTATGGCTGCGAAAGCTGGCCATGACAGCAGAGACCACCAAGAGAATCCAGACGTTTGAAACTAAATGCTTCAGGCGCTTGCTCGGGATCTCTTGGCAAGACCGGAAGACAAACGACCTTGTGAGGAGCCAAATAACATCACTTGCAGGCCCCCAAGAACCCCTCTTGGCAACAGTCAAGAAGAGGAAGCTGTCGTGGTTCGGGCATGTCATACGCCACAATTCACTGCCCAAACAGTCATCCAGGGCACGCTGGAAGGCGGCAGACGAAGGGGACGACAAGCCAATGCTGGATGGACAACATCAAAGAATGGACCAGGATGGATGGCCCTACGCTGATGCGACAGGCAGAGGACAGGGCCGGATGGCGGTGCCTGGCTTCGAGAGTGTCTCTCATCTCTCCTCTACGCCCATCATGGGCAAGAGAATGATGATGATGATGATGAACCTTTACTCGAAAGGTGTCAGTCTGGGTCACAGAAAATGTTAAGAGTATCAGTTGTTATATTTTTAAGATTGTAGTGCGGCCCAACAGAATATTTTGCATTAGTATATTTAAATGCACTCATTTTTATTTCGTTTAAAAAATGTTTGTAACAATAACAACCCAAGACCGTCCTTCGTTTTTAGAACATGCTATTGATAACAATTGCGGGGCCAGAATGGTTGCACTTCATGAAAATATTTTACAAAGTCGTATGGTTTAATATAAGTGAATCCAAGAATAATAATAAGGTTCTAAAAATTGACAAAACAGGGGCCAAAGTTAGCCAGTTAAACAATACCCGATGGTTATTACGGGTTTTGCTCACTAAAAGAAGCAATGATAACTTCGACATTACTCTCAAACTTAACAATGCAAATCTAAAAACAATGTTAACATTCAAGTCTGAAGAAGAAGCAGGTTACTATTTGATAAAAGAGCTAGCTAAAATGTTAGGCTTTGCAGCTGACAATCATAGATTTAGAGTTACACCAAACAAAACTACTTATGAGGGGGAAAATCCGCTCGATCTTGCATTACATTCATTACTCTATGTTCATTTGGACGAGCTGAGCACTGATGAAAACTTATAGGATGGAAGGCCCTCAACTGTTTTAAGAGCTCTTCCGTCAGGGAAAGCTGCATATTGCGATTATGAAATTATACAATTCCCTAATTTACAGTTTAAAAGATTAGTTTGTGGGAGGGTCGGATCATTTAATTTAAAAAATTGCAGACAAAACAGGGAAACTCGTGAAATGTGATAACCTGCACATTGTTTTAGAAATAAAATAAAAAGTTGTTCTAAAAAATGTCGCGTGGGCCAGAAGAACCAGGAGTTACATTAGCGCCTGTGAGGTGTATAACTTTAGAATTAAAAGACCTTGCAGACGTTGCGGACTTTGAACAGAATGGT
>JAFLJL010001424.1:32500-46138 GCA_018398815.1 Conus ventricosus | reverse complement strand
CTTAGGTTCAGAACACAGGGTAATACGTGCTTATGCAAGACAAGAAATCATCTAAATGGGCTACAGATAAGTCGGTGAAAGAAAAAGAAAGAAAAATTAGCCACTAACAACAAATCCGAAAGCATTTTTTAGTTATATTAATTCAAAGACCAAACCTAAAGAACCTATTTGTGAATGAAATACAACGGATAAAGGGAAGGCTAATGTCTTAAATAACTTCTTTATACTAGTGTGTTTACAGATGAAGATGGAGGGAACATTCCTGAGTTTCCAAAGAAAATGGATTATAACTACTTTCTGCTTCAATTTCTGAAAAGAATTTGAAAGAAAGACTGTCCAAACTAACTGCTAATAAAGCTGTTGGTCATTCAAGACTATTAAGAGAATTGAGTGTTGTTTTGGGTTTTCATTTAAAGTGGTATTTGATAAGACTACAGTGTGGTGAGTTGCCTACAGAATCAAAGGTAGCTGAGGTAAACCCAATATTTAAAAAAGGCGATTAAAAATGTCCATGTACCTACAGACCAGATAGTTTAACTTCAGTAGTATGCAAATTTTTTTGAGGGTATACGTGAGATTTGCTAAATTCTCATCTGTTAGACAATGGTTTGCTCTCAGACTGTCAGTATGGTTTTACCACAGGAAGAGACTGTGTTTCACAGTGTGCTTTCCACCTTAAATGATTGGATGGTAAACCTGAATGACAACATACCAGTTGATGCAGTTTATTTAGACTTGCAGAAAGCCCTTGATACTGTACTACATAAAAGACTAATAACTAAACTAGAAGGCTATGGAATAGATTGGAACATACTCTCGTGGCTTACTGATTTTGTAAGTAATAGACAAAACATGTTAAAGTTGGGAATCAAGTTTCTGAGCTTGGGAAAGTTACTAATGGGGTTACCCTAAGGTAGTGTCCTGGGATCTGTCGGTTTATTTACTACATAAATGATATGTCTAATGTTAGTAGTCTTGTCAGAATCTTTGCTGACGATACAAAAGTTTATACCCCCGTAGAGACAGTTGATAATTCCATTGAATTACAGGAGTATTGATGAATTTGTTGCATGGACAAATGCCTGGCAGATTAAATTTACAACATGAAGTGGAAAGTTCTTCATGCAGGTAAAAAGAACCCCAGGTATGATTTATTATATGGGAGGTCAAGAAGAGGGAGCAGAGATGCTTGATTTGTCATCGAGGGCCAATAAGAGATCGTTCACAATGTCCAGAAGAGCAGTTTCTGTACTGTGGCCAGAGCGGTAGGCAGACTGTAAAGGGTAGAGGAGGTTGTTGCAGTGTAGGTGATTAAGTTGAAGGACAATCTTTTCAATGAGTTTAGATAAAGGTAAATTTAAAACGGGCCTGTATTTTTTAAAGATTATCAGCTAAAAGGGGGTTTCTAAAAAAAGGTTAAAAACTGCTTTTTTGAAAAACAATCGAAAACGGCGAGCTTAGGGATTCGTTCACAATTTTTGGAATATATGGCACCAGTCATCAATGAAAGAGACAAAAAGGAAGATGGTTGTCATGCCCGACCCCAGGCTGCCGACAGGATCGGTCTGATGGGAGTAAAGGGGGGGTGACTGCCCCTCACACGCCCCGAAAGGCCCAACAAAAAGTTTAAAATACAAACACCATTTATTCACACCAACCACACATGTCACAAAAAAAGCATTTCCCGCACACAACATAACCATAATCAAATCGCTTTAAACACCTTCCTTTTGTGCTTATGGGGTTCCCCCCCCCCCCCTGTCTCTCCAAAGTCCTCTGAGGTACCTTTTCAAATCGGTGTCCCAAACAGGGGCTTTTCTTAAAGGCTTTAAATTCTGACACCCTTCCCCCCCCCCCCCCCCCCCAAATTCACGACACAGAGCAAACCCACACTGGTAGTTAGGAAGTCGAGGACAGGGGAGAACGCACCCGGGGGGACGAGGGTTGCGTGAAGGCTCGACGGGTTGGACCTCCAAAGGTCCAGGGTTTCCTCACGCTTGGGGGCCCCCAGCGCAAGTTTCGGGAACCCCCCGGGGGGAAGAAAAACGGGGGAACGGGAAAGGGAAAAAGGGCTAGAACCCCGCAGTCATAGGGTTAAAATTTTTTGCTGTTTAAATTTCCTAACACCCCATCGCATGGGGGGCAGGGGGTTTTGTGAAAAATTTAGTAACACCAGCTCAACACAAACGGATAACACAGTAAACAAACCAAAATAAAGGAAGTTTCGAAAAGGTTTCCCTCACATGAAGCAGGAAAGAGATTACAAAACAGGTAAACAAACGATAGAAAATTTATATCTTCACCCTTTCCCCTCACCATTTAAACTTTTTCCCTTTCTTAGGGACTGAATAAAACAGAAACAATTGCTTTATAACGCCCCAAATTGAAAAAACATAATTCAATGGAAACGATTACCCACTTTTTAAGAAACTTTTCAAAAATAACTTTTCCCCAACCACGCACCAAATGCTAATCACGCGTACGCAGCTCGCAAACACAAAACCCGTTCCTCTTGAAAAACAAAACAGATGGTCCCAAAGAATAAGAACCGGCGATTGTGACGGGGTAAGCGAGCCCAAAGAAAGCCCCCACCCAAAATCCCAGTTTCCTCCATCCCCCCCGACACCGCATCACAGAGCATTAAAAGGAAAAGAATTTTTGGATATAAATGGCGATTTAAAAATTTAAATTTAACCAAAAAAGTGGTCTAAAAACAATTTTTTCTTTTATTTTTTTAAAAAACAAAGGAAATTGCGAAAAAGGGGAAATTTAACCGGCAAAACAACAAAAAAAAAAAAAACAAACACGAAATGATGCTTACCACTACCCGTGGGTGCCCCAAAAGGGCGGGTAAGCGACTCTCTGCCCTCTGTCCAGTCAGAGGACCACAAGCAGATGCAGAAAAGAGAGTGACTCCCCCCCCTACGGGCCGACGGGGGATAAAGGTACCGACCGACCTTGGGCGTGGGGTAGAACCCCCAACACCGGAGAGGGGTCCCAGAACCTTCCCCCGGGGTGAAGAGAAAACCTCCCTAAGGATGGACCAACATGCCCCCTGTCCAATGAGAATACCTCAAGCTAAAGGAATGCTGCACGGAGCAGGAAAAAAACGGGTGAGGGGCCGTGGGACACCCAGTTTAAGAGAAAGGTCCCAGCCCCCCTAAAACCGCAGATGAATGCACGGACAGTGAAATTAAGAGGGAGAGAAAAAGAAAAAACCTAACTTAGCTGAACAAATTAAAGGTGCAAACCCCCCACAACCCACTTTAAGGGGACAAATACACACAACAACAAAAAATAAAGAAAAATTCTACCCCCCCTAGAGGGCAACGTCATAGGCCTCGTGAAAACCCCCCCCCTTTAAAAAAAGCATCTGTTTCTCTGAGATACATGCCCTTTAAACCTTTGACGCATTTGAATTTTCAACAATGGGACCGAACCCAACCCTCTGTGATCGACAAGTACGAAAAAATCCAATAAAAAATTTCCACGATAAAAATTTTACGGGGGTTACATAAACTAATTTTCAAAAAACAAGAAAACCCTTCAGACAATGAAAGAGCAATGAGAAGGTGATGATTCACTACCGTAATGTCACTACACCTGGTACACAGCCCAAAAAGGGGGACCAAAACCCGGGCTGGGGGGAAATTTGCCCTCTGATTTTTCCCCCATGGTTTGCTGCTCGGAGTCGGCTGAATAGTCAGCCCCGATGCGGAACCCCTTATATGGCGAAAATGACTCTGCTTTCCCTGCCTAACCATGAGTCGACGACGATGGGGTTTGGTCCACACTGAGAGGTGATGACGCCCCCCGTACAAACTTCCGGCCCGTACTTCTGGTAGGGGCCCCTGGAACTCTTGGCAAAACCCTGTGCATTGATTTCTGAGCTGAGGAAGGTTTGAACCCAAAAGCAACTCCTGCCAGACCTTCCTCGACGGGGGGAAAGTGGGGAGGGCCTGAATCCCCGACACTACCCTCTTCCCACTCCCACGACACAGGGGGTATCCGCCTGGCAGAGTTCGTCGACGTACGCCTTCGGGGTTGGGCAGATACAGGCTTTCCTTGCCTCGCACGCAAATCCGTATCCCGTCCCCACCCGATGCAGCCACGAAGGGACCTCCCAAAGCAAGCTGAATTTTCTTTTTTGGGGAAGGAGAAGCAACACCTCTTCCCTGGCAAACCACCTTTAACATACCCGTCGAAGAGCCTTGTACTTGGTTTTTCCCGACTGCAAATGTTGCGGAAAGCGGGCAAGTGTCACATGCGGTTGCGCATCGACCAAAAATTCCTCCTTGACAACAGGTCCAATCGTCTTTTGGTCCCTTTGGGCTTCAAGATGTTGGTGGGTCCTCGTAGTTCTCCTACAGGGTTCGTACGGGGAAAACCGCATGCTTTCCTTGGAACCCCTGTAACGAACAGTACGCAGGAAAAAAACGATCCATCACGAGGTTGTCTGCAACAGCCAAAGAACTCTGCTTAAACGTCCCATTAAAGCGCTCGAAAAGGGCCATTGGCCTGCGCATGAAGGGTGCGTTGTCCCCTTGTGAACAGAGCAAGGTTCACTTCCTCAGTTTTCGGACAGAAACTGGGCCCCCTTTCCGAAAGGATTTTTGGGCACCCATTGCCGTCCAAACTGCCAAGATTTTTCCAAAACAGTAGGGGCTCGAAGTCCTAAGCGGGACGCCTTGGGGTATCGAGTCGCGAGCCTACCACTCCCAAAGATTAGGGGTGACCGCGTGGGATGGGGTTAATGGGCCCCAAGCGACCACCTTGCGAATGGCTCCCCAACCAGTGCACTGACCTAGGGGCACCGTCAGCGCCCTTGGCGTTGTCCCTTTCAGACACGCAAGCGGCAGTATGCCCAATAGAATTTTACCCCCCGGGCCCAAAAAAACCCCTAACTTTTAGTGGTAGTGTGCCCCCGCAACTAAACCATGATTTCTATGTTAGGTTTCCCCAGCAACAAGACCCATGATTTTGTAGTGGTAGTGGCCCCAGCAAAAGACCCTTCTTTTATGTGTTTGTGTGCCCCGCAACAAAACCATATCTCTTAGTGGAGTGTGCCCGCAACAAAAACCATGATCTTCATGTTGTAGTGGCCCCCAACAAGAACCATGATCCTTTATGGTAGTGGCCCCAGCACAAGAACCCTGATTTCTTAGTGTGTGTGTGCCCCGCAACAAGAACCATGATCCTTTATTGTTGGCCCCAGCAAAAAAAGAACCATGATCTTTTTATGTGTGGTCCCCAGCAAAAAGAAACCATGACTCAAATTTTTGTAGTGGGCCCCGCAACAAGAACCTGATCTTCATGTGTTAGTGTGCCCCAAACATTTAAACCCTGACTTCTATGTTATGTGCCCCCCCAAAAATGAACCTGATCTTCAAAGTGTGTAATGTGCCCCACAACAAAACCGACCTTTATAGGTGTGTGGCCCCCCAACAAGAACCCTTATCTCTATATGTGTAAAGTGCCCCAGCAACAAGAACCATATCTTCATATTTTAAAATGTGCCCCCCGCAAGACGAACCAGATTTGAAGTGTGTAAAATCCCCACAAAATGAACCCTACTCTATATGGTAATTGCCCCCAGAAATAAACCCTGTCTTATTTTGTTGTCCCCGGGAACATGAACATGATCTTCATAGTGTGTAGTGTCCCCGCAACAAGAACCATTCTTCATAGTTTTGTAATTGCCCCAGCAACAAAACCTGATCTTGAAAATGTGTAGTGTGCCCCACAACAAGAACCCTTTCTATATTTTTAATGTGCCCCCGCAACAAGAACCATGACTTCTAGTGTGTAGTGTCCCCAGCAACATGAACCATGATCTTGAATGTTTAAAGTGCCCCAGCAACTGAACCATATCTCTATAGTGTGTAATTTGGCCCCCCAAAGAAACCATGATCTTGAAATTTTTGTAATGTGCCCCCCCAAAAAGAAACCCGATCTTCAAAGTTTGTAAATGTGCCCCCGCAACTGAAAAGGATTTTTGGTGGTAAAGTGCCCCCGCAAAAATAAATGATCCTAAATGGTAATGTGCCCCAGCAACATAAACCTTATCTTCATAGTGTGTAAGGGCCCCACAACTGAAAACCATGATCTTCATAGTGTGTAATGTCCCCAGAACATGAACCTGCTCTAAGTGGTAAAGGCCCCAGCAACAAGAACCATGATCTCTATAGTTGTAAATGTGCCCCAGCAAACAAAAAACCTGATCTTCATATTGAAAGTCCCCAGCAACAAGAACCCCTGATTCTAGTGGTAGTGTGCCCCCCAACATGAACCAATTTGATAGGGGTAAGTGCCCCCCAACAAGAACCATGATCTTCCAAGGTGTAGTGTGCCCACAACATGAACCAGATCTTCATAGTGTGTATGTGCCCTACAACATGAACCCGATCTTTAGTGTTATGTGCCCCAGCAACAGATCCATGAACTTATAGTGTTATTGCCCCCGAAAATGAACCATACTTCTTTTGTGTAGTTTTTCCCTACAAAAAAACCATGTCTTGGTTTGTGTGTAAATTTCCCCACAACTGACAAAAACAAATGCCATGTGAAATTGCATATGCTTTAGAGTGATGATTTTGATAACGGATGATGTGATGATGAGATGAATGAGATGATGATGATATGTGATGTGATGATTAGATGACGACGATGACGAGGGTACTGATAACGCACACGAGAGAGAGATTTTGTGATGAAGAGAGATGATGAGATGTGATTGATGATATGATGATGATGAGAGACACCGACGACGACGATGACGACAAAGATGATGCTTATGAGTTTGAGTGTTATTGGGGATATATGATAAGATGTATGAGATGATGAATGAAGGGGTGATTTCGACGCGAACATGATAGATGTATAGATGATGATTTTGATGTGATGATGTGAAGAGATGAAGATGATGAATGAAGAAGAAGAAGAAGAAAAAAGAAGAAGAAAAAAAGAAGTGATGATGTGATGATGGTTGGTGATGATGATGTGATGATGAGATGATGATTTGCACTTGAATCAGTTACAAACTGAATTTAATGCGAAATTAATGGTACCCCCTTCCTTTCAACATGATTACAACCCCTGTCAAGGGATCTTTGTTTTCTTTTTCATCCCAAATTTTATCCGTTGGTTCTTTCTATCCCCGCCCTCTCCCCTCTCTCTCTCCCCTCTTCCCCCTCTCTCCCTCTCTCTTCTCTCCTCTTCTTCTCCCTGTTTGTTTTATGGCATGTGGTACTGGTTGGGAAAAACATAGTAATTGATGGCATTCTGGTCGGTTGGAATAGCATATTTTAGAGGCATGACGGTACTGATTTGGAAAACTAGTATTTAAGATGGCTGACTGGTAAAAAGGGTTTGAAAAGCATGTATTTAGATGACTAGTCAGGTACTGGTTGGGAAATCATAGTATTTGATGGCAAGTCTGGTATGGTTAGGAATTGCAAGTACTTAGTGGCGAGTCGGTTACTTGGTTTGGGGTTAGCATGTATTTAGATGGCATAGCTGTTACTGCTTGGGGAAATTTTGTATTTAGATGGCCGTCTGGTAGTTTAGGAAAAAAGTTTTTGATGGCTCGTCTGGGCTGTTTGGGTAGATTTTTTGGCGCGTTGGGGCTGGTTGGGGTAGAATAATTTAATGGCATAGCTGGATCGTTAAAAAAAACAAATTTTGGGGAAAGTTAGGCGGTTTTAGGATTCATAGTATTTAGATGGCATAGCTGGTTTTGGTTGGGGATTGCATAGTAAATTTTGTTGGGATAGTCTGGGACTGTTTTGGGATTTTCATATTATTTGTGGCATAGTCTGGAATGGTTTTGGGAATAGATAGTATTTAGATGGGATGTCGTTATGTTTGGGATGCATTATTTAGTGAAGTCTGGGACTGGTTGGGGGTAGCTATATTTTTGAGCTAGTCGTTAGTTTGGGATAGCATAGTTTTTAGATGTCTGCTCCTGGTGGGAAAGAAAAGTTTGTTGGGGAAAGTTTTTAGTTTGGGGAAAAATGATTTTTAAAAGGGTGTCTGGGCGGTTGGGAAGCTAGTTTTTTTTATATCTGTTAGTTTGGGTTTGCTGTTTTAGAGTCTGCTCGTAGGTTGGGATAGCATAGTATTTTGATGGATAGTCGTTTCTGTTTGGGATAGCATAGTATTTTTTGTGTCAAGTTGTTACGTTTGGGTGCTGTATTTGATGGCTTTTGTCCGTTTTTTTTTTGGGGATGCATTTTTTAGATGGGTAGTGTGGTACTGGGTTGGGGTAGCATTAGTTTTGATGGCATATCTGGGACTGGTTGGGAACAACATAGTATTTTTTGGGTAGTTGGAACGATTTGGAATACTAGTATTTAGATGGGATATTTGGTACTGGTTTTGGGGATAGCATTGTGTTAATGGGTGTTTGGTGGGCTTTTTAACCCCTGCGGAAGATTTCCGGAGTCCCCCTGTTATTCGCAATACTATGTAATTTTTTATACGAAGCAATACCCTCTAAATTCAAACACCCAGTTTAAAAGAAATTTTAGCGCAAAATTTTGTTTTTACTACTAAGACGCAAATACCGCGCCGCCCTACGAAAGAACAAATAGTCACAAAACAAATACAACGGCTTCGCCTGTTTTGGGCTTGTTAGGCAGGACAATCCCCGCAGCAAAAGGAAACGAAGAGCGAAAAGCATCCTTATCTCAGCCCTCGCGTGCACCAGGGTAGGGAATTGAACAAAGCTGAAAGGGGGGCAAAAACAAGTTTCATAAAAATATTAAAATAATGAAAATAAAAAAATAACAACAATAACAACACAACAAAAATGAAAAATGATGGAAAAAAATTAAAGAATATAAAAGAATAAAAATAATAGTATAATGAAAAGAAATTTTTTTTATAATTATAATGATTTAATTTAATCATCATCATCAGAAAAAAGAAGAAAAATGATTTTTGATGAAGTAAAACAACAAGAAACAAAAATTTTGATGAAAATATTGATAATGTGAATAAGAAGAAGGGAAGAAGAAAAAAAAAAGGAAATAAAATTTTATGAAATGAAGTATGATGGTTTTAAATTTTTATAACGATAATGTAACACAAAGATGATGTAACTGTATGTAACAAGAACATACGAAAAAAAAAGGGAAGGGAGGGGTTAGGGGCATTAAATTGTTATAGTGGCAATAGAAGATGCATGATAAAAATAATACAATGTAATAGTTATATTTAAAGACAGTATTGACAGTACAACAGCAAAAAACGACAAAGATGATGTGAAAGGATGACGATGTGGCAATTATTAGGGCTTTATAACCTTCACAGGTGAGCGTCGCAAGTACTACCTCCTACAGCGCAAACCCAAACCAACCCGGATGCTGTCCTTCCTGGGGCCCCCAAGGGGGGGTTAACTTCTTTCAGAGGGTGGCGGGGGCAGAATCCCCACACTGAACCATGATCTTCTAGTGTATGTCCCCAGCAACATGATCCATGACTCATGTGTGAGGCCCCAGCACTTGACTTCATATGTGTAGCCCTAGCACATGAACCATGATCTTGGTAGTGTGTAATGTGCCCACAACTTGAGCAATAAAAATGCCATAGTGAAGATTGCATATGACTTTAGAGTGATGATTATGATAACGTGAATGATGATGATGATGATGATGATGATGATGATGATGATGATGATGATGATGATGATGATTATGATGACGACGATGACGAGGATACTGATAACGACGACGACGACGATGATGATGATTTTGATGATGATGATGATGATGATGATGATGATGATGATGATGATGATGATGATGATGACACCACGACGACGACGATGACGACAATGATGATGATCATGATGATGTTAGATGATGTTATTGGTGATGATATGATGAGATGATGATGATGAGGATGATGAAGATGATGATGATGATTGCGACGACGACGATGATGATGAAGATATAGATGATGATGATGATGATATGATGATGATGATGATGATGATGATGATGATGATGATGATGAAGAAGAAGAAGAAAAGAAGAAGAAGAAGAAGAAAAGAAGAAGATGATGATGATGATGATGATGATGATGAATGATGATGATGATGATTTGCACTTGAATCAGTTACAAACTGAATCTTAATGTCGATAATTAATGGTATGCCTCTTCCTTACAATCATGATTATCAACACCACTGTCAATGGCATCTTTGTTTTCTGTTTTCATACACACTTTGATCACGTTGGTCTCTTTCTATCCCCGCCCTCTCTCTCTCTCTCTCTCTCTCTCTCTCTCTCTCTCCTCTCTCTCTCTCCCTCTCTCTCTCTCTTCTCTCTCACTCTCTCTCCTCTCTCCTCTGTTTGTTTTGATGGCATAGTCTGGTACTGGTTGGGAACAACATAGTATTTAGATGGCATAGTCTGGTACGGTATGGGAATAGCATAGTATTTAGATGGCATAGACTGGTACTGATTTGGAATAGCATAGTATTTAGATGGCATAGACTGGTACTGGTTGATAATAGCATAGTATTTAGATGACATAGTCAGGTACTGGTTGGAAAATCATAGTATTTAGATGGCATAGTCTGGTACTGGTTAGGAATTGCATAGTACTTAGATGGCGTAGTCTGGTACTGGTTGGGATTAGCATAGTATTTAGATGGCATAGTCTGTTACTGCTTGGGAATAGCTAGTATTTAGATGGCATCGTCTGGTACTGTTTAGGAATAGCTAGTATTTAGATGGCATCGTCTGGTACTGTTTTAGGAATAGCTAGTATTTAGAGGCGCAGTCTGGGACTGGTTGGGGATAGAATAGTATTTAGATGGCATAGTCTGGTACTCGTTAAAAATAGCAAAGTGTTGAGATGGCATAGTCTAGTGCTGGTTGAGGATAGCATAGTATTTAGATGGCATAGTCTGGTACTGGTTGGGGATTGCATAGTATTTAGATGGCATAGTCTGGTACTGTTTTTGGGATTGCATATTATTTAGATGGCCATAGTCTGGTACTGGTTGGGAATAGCATAGTATTTAGATGGCATAGTCTGTTACTGTTTGGGATAGCAAGTATTTAGATGGCATAGTCTGGTACTGGTTGGGATAGCATAGTATTTAGATGGCATAGTCTGTTACTGTTTGGGGATAGCATAGTATTTAGATGTCATAGTCTCGTACTGGTTGGGAATAGCATAGTAATTAGTTGGCATAGTCTGTTACTGTTTGGGATAGCATAGAATTTAGATGGCATAGTCTGGTACTGGTTGGGATAGCATAGTATTTAGATGGCATAGTCTGTTACTGTTTGGGGATAGCATAGTATTTTAGATGTCATAGTCTCGTACTGGTTTGGGATAGCATAGTATTTAGATGGCATAGTCTGTTACTGTTTGGGGATAGCATAGTATTTTAGATGTCATAGTCTGTTACTGTTTGGGGATAGCATAGTATTTAGATGGCTTAGTCTGTTACTGTTTGGGATAGCATAGTATTTAGATGGCGTAGTGTGGTACTGGTTGGGGATAGCATTATGTTTAGATGGCATAGTCTGGTACTGGTTGGAACAACATAGTATTTAGATGGCATAGTCTGGAACTGATTTGGAATAGCATAGTATTTAGATGGCATAGTCTGGTACTGGTTGGAGATAGCATTGTGTTCAGATGGCGTAGTTTGGTGTCTTTAAACCGTCGCGGATAGGATTTCCGTGTAGTCCACTGTTGATTCGCAATACTATCGTAACTTTTATATACGAAGCAATACTCGTCTAAATGACAAACACCGGAGTTAACAGTATTGTAGCGACAACTTTTTGTTTTATCTGACTCAAGATCAAAGACAGAGTCACCGCGCCGCCCTACGAAAGAACAAATAGGTCACAAAACAAATACAACGCGCTTCGACCTGTTTGGTCTTGTTCAGGCAGGACAATCACCATCGCAGACAATGGAAACGAAGAGCGAACAGACAGTCACTTATCTCAGCCATCTGCGTGCACCAGGCTAGGGAATTGAATCAAAGCTGAAGGGTAGGCAATACAAGTTAACATAATAATATTAATAATAATGAAAATGATAAGAATAACAACAATAACAACAACAACAACAATGACAATAATGATGATGATAATAATAATGATAATGATAATAGTAATAAAAATAATAGTAGTAATGATAATGAAATTAATAATAGTAATTATAATGATAATAATTATAATCATCATCATCAGAAGAATAAGAAGAAGAAAATGATGATTAAGATGATAGTAATAACAACAAGAACAACAATAATAATGATGATAAATATTGATAATGATGATGATAAGAAGATGAGGAAGAAGAAAGAAAGAAAGGAAATAATACTTATACTGATAATGATGATGATGATGGTATTATAATCTTATAACGATAATAGTAACACAAATGATGATCGTAACTGTAGTGATAACAAGAACGATACGAAAAGAAGAAGAGGAAGGGGAGGAGTTAGAGGGCAGTTACAATATGTTTATAGTGGCAATAGTAATGATGACAGTGATAACAATAATAGCAATGATAATAGTTATATTAACGACAGTATTGACAGTCACAACAGCAACAACGACAACGATGTAAAGATGTGATGAGACGATGATGGCAATGATGTAGGTCTGATATAACCTTCCACATGGTGAGCGTCGCTAAGTACTACCTCCTACAGTCGCTGACCGAAACCAACCAGGATGCTGTCTTCCTGTCCAGTGGTTCACTCATATCAGTGTGCGGTGAGCTGAATACTGTGGCGTTAATGAACAGACTGGGCGCTCAGCAAGTCGGTGTTGATTTTCAGCTATTGAGTTCGCTTGATGACAATGCAGACAGGCTGATGTTAACGTACTATGCTGGTGTCACGTTCAAAAGGAAACAGGAGCTAAAACAAAATTACCGGGCCGCCGGTAGACTGTTCCAAATAAGTCTAGTTGTAAAAAGGGCACTTGCTACGCGGCCTTGGAGTCTTGCAGTCCTACTAAAGTGTCCTTCAGTATTGTTTGCACACAAGTGTGAGGTTCGCTTGCGCACAGTAATTTGCGTTGAATATCAATTTTTTAAAAAGGCTCATATTTATTGGGTCCAAAAGGTTTGTTATTTTAAATATAATTAGTATTGGTGCACATTTAAGCTGAACAGCAAGTAAATTCCAATGTATGTGTTATTCTGTGTTGTTCTTCTTTGATTAATATCAATGGGGCTCATCAATGTTTCGTAACAGAATTCTCGTTTTATCATTACATATGTCAGTTTAAGCATCTTGCTTATGTCTATGTCACATGGGCAACTGGAAATTTTCTAACTCTCAGTTGAAGTACCTTAATCATCAGCCTTTCAATCAATGTGGGTTCAAGTACTGGAGTCTTTCGTCATACATCGTTCCATTACAGTCTTTCCGCAGTCTGGTAGCTCGTCTTTGAACTCTTTCAATGGCTACATGTTGTCTTTTCAGGTAAGGGTGCCATACAACATTCGTATATTCCACGTGAGGTCCAATTACTGCATAGCAAAGCTTTCTGAAAAATTCTGTTTGATCAAAACGATACAAGAATGTTCTTTTTAATGCCCGTCATTTGCTTTGCTTTATTGATAACACTCAGTATAAGAGCGATAGAT
>JAFLJL010001424.1:0-30000 GCA_018398815.1 Conus ventricosus | reverse complement strand
CTAAATTAACACCTATTTACAAAAAAATTAACACCCCAAAACTCTAAAAATCGACGTAATCGTTGTTTAAAACGGGGGCTTACATGCTAGATAAGATAGGGTGATCGGGAACCCGCATATTTACCTTCTCTCCCAGACACATAAAATGAACTAAAAATTGTATATGGCTTAACAGTTTACTACAAACTGGCCCTGCCGCCGTCGTTACGTGACACCGCAATTACTGCCCGTCCTGTGTTGGGCGGCCAGTCCCGTCAACACTGCAGTGGTGTTGCTGACACCACTGCAATGCGACAAATTAGTATTCATCGCGCGATGCACGCCGACCAATCAGAAGGAGTATGACGTCATTTTGGTCGACAGGTTCGCAGACCTCCAGCCAGTCTGCCATTTGTGACGGGACGCCACATTGGAGGGTTGTGTGTTGTGTGCAGGCGCGTGCATTTTCTGTGATAGAATTGATTTTACCAGAAATATTTATGTCTCAAGACAGCATTTCTTCAGAATTAGAGAGAGAACTTCTGAATCGCAAGTTGCTCATCAAAATTATTAGATTTTTTCAACACAGCCATCAACTTAATTCTACCTGACATGGATCAAGCTTCTACTCTAAACAAACTCAAATTCTCCCGCTACCACCCCCAACACCAACGGAATTGTGGACAGAGGAAGAAATGCTTATTTTGCAAGAGAATCAAGACTACTTTAAAAAAATGACAGAAATAATTGAAAAGATTAAAAGTGAAGGACCACAGGATTTACATTCAGTTTCGGTAACTTCTTGATTTTGTGTAAACAATGGCAGGAAAACGAAAGGAAAGAAGGGAGAATGAAGGAACATGGGCTGTTTGGTTGAAATCAAAAACCGGGTATTCTGATGTTCACGCACGAAAATTACGTGCCGTTGCAAGTGTTCTTTTTGGATACACAGGGCTTTATGCTGTAGGTCGTCCTTTCGTTTCATTTCTGGCAAGCTGAATAAAATCAAAGCCACGCTGCAAGTGCCGAATTTGCACAGTACTGGAAACGAGATCCGCACATAGCAAGCACAAGCACGCTCCAGCAATCCCAGTAATCGTTAACGGTGGCAGGCAACCGCCAAAGCACAGCCTAAAAATAGAACCGTTCACGCGCGTGAACGTGTGGCCTACCTGCTGACATTCTCACTCCTGTCCCATGACTTTGTGTATAATGCTTTTTGCTGTTGTGGTTAGCTGCTTCACCGTTTCAATTCACCTGCTTAAAGGCTGTCTTAGACGGCCGCCGATATAACTTTGAAGAGATCCTGTGATTATTGATTCAGGACTCTAATAAGTGTTTTTGACGGTTGTCTTGAATTTACGACATTCAAGTGTGGACAACAAAAATCCCCTTTCAACTCCCCTGCAAGCACTGCCCTGTCTATGTGTGTCTGTGTGTGTCTGTGTCTGTCTGTGTGTGTCTGTCTGTGTGTGAGCGCGCGTGCGTTCATGTGTTTTGTTTGCACTATGCATCTGGTGTGCGCTTGCGTTATGCATTAAAGCGGGTGTGTGCGTGCATACTTGTGTGTGTGTGAGAGAGACACACAGAGAGATGAGTGAGAGGGAGAAACTGATTAATTAATTATTTTTATTTATAATTTTATTCTGGTTAAAAATGAAGCCCGAATAAGTTAGAAAGCTTACTTATATACTTCACAAGTTGAATTGGAAGGCTCATAGAGAAGTGTTAAGGAGCAGGTTTGAAAAATCAATTACTGATTCTTTTTAATCACATAAATATAAAAACAAGATGTGGAAGAAGTCCATCAGTGAAATACAAGATTATTGGCCCCCACAGGCCATAAAATTGTTTTGCCATTTTAATTGATTATATGGATTCTGATTTTATGGATGTTGTGGATGTTTCTACCAGCCCTGAAGGAGTAGTAGCTATTAGCTTTAATGAAAATCAGATTAGAAAAGACTATAATAACAGTTGAATTTACAATTTTTTTTAATTTATTTTAGATTTAAAAATGGCTGCCGAACTCAGTGTATCTGATTAAAGAAGTGTAATGAACTATTTAACGAGACAATGAAAGCGTTTAAAACATTGATTTTAGTGAATTTGGTTTTGAGAATGATGTAAACAATATAATAAAAGATCATAGTGAACTATTTAATGAAGCAACCAAAGTGATGAACATTGACTGTAGTGATTCAGAAAAGCTAAAATGCTGGCGGGCGTTATTATAAGGTTAACGTGTCTTGAAGTGTTGCAACGCTTGGGTGAAGAATAAAAAGCGTGTTTTACTTACTTTTATATTATATTATTTTTTTAATTACGTAAATATTTTGAGTTAAAAAATGAGCCTCACAAACACGTCTGAGTTTGAAATACTGCCAGCCAGCGCACTGGTGAAAGTAGTGACAAACAATTAAGCAATATGTTTAGTGAAGTAGACATGGACATCATTAACCCCACAAATGTTCATGAAAGCGTATGTCACCGATCTGTATCAGCGCGGAAATCGTACAGACGCGCCGACGGCTCTGTATCGATTCGTGGCATCATTCCACGATGGGGGTGTAGGCTTACCGGCCAATATGGTAGTTGTTGGGTTCAGGAGGGATGGTGGGGGTGTTGGATACCTGTATGTTCCATTCATATACTGGGTGTGCGTTTGCTACCAGGCACAGGCAGGGAAAGGATAAGGGTGGGGAGAGAGGGGGTTAGCCTTCCGTCTCTTGTTTTGTGTCGTGTGGAATCCCGTTGCACGTGCAGTGTTGTAGAGTTCAGAACTCAGCAAGGAGTGAGTGCTGAGTCATCAGGCTTTAAAGTTTGGTGGGGCCGGGTGGCTATCACTTGGGTCAAGTCCTTGGTGAAGAGCAGTTGGGCTTTTGTCTTGGTGCCAGCGTTTGTGCTGTGGGTCCCGACTCGGTCGACATGGTGAGCTGGCCCTCGTGAGCATGTTGCTCTTGGCTGTGCAAGTCATCTGTGTTTCTGTGTGCTGCGACCCTGAGGTTCAGGTGCTGGGGTGGCCAGCCGCAGTTGGTGTCATCGTTCTGTGTTGTGGCAGGTGAGGGCGCATTCCCACCATCCTGTGGCCCGGTACACCGGACGGATCAGGGCAGCTAGTCGGGTGCTGGGGACGGCCAATTGCGGGCATTCCTGTCCTTGACTGTCCGGTGGTCGTCGCAGGTGCCTGCAAGTACCCTTCCTGCCACTCCCCACCCTGCGTGTGCCGGACGGTTGTCCCAGCCATTACCCCGTCCGGTGCTACAACCCTTTACTTTTTCCTCCAATCCGACCGGGCCTTACAGCCTGGCCGTTGCTGGTGTCACCTTTGCTGCTGGTGCCGTAGCTGGTGCCACTGTTGCCGTGGGCGCCGTAGCTCGCTGTCGTCTGTGTCGCCGTCAGTGTGTCACCGCTGCTGTTTATCGCCGGTGCTGTGACTTCACTGATGTGGAAGCCAGTGTGTCACTGTCACTGGTCGCTGTCGTCTGTGTCGCCGTCAGTGTGTCACCGCTGCTTTTTATCGCCGTTGCTGTGACTCCACTGATGTGGAAGCCAGCGTGTCACTGTCACTGGTCGCTGTCGTCTGTGCCGCTGTCAGTGTGTCACTGCTGCTGTTATCGCCGGTGCTGTGACTCCACTGATGTGGAAGCCGGTGTGTCACTGTCACTGGTCGCTGTCGTCTGTGTCGCCGTTAGTGTGTCACCGCTGCTGTTTCGCCGGTGCTGTGACTCCACTGATGTAAAAGCCAGTGTGTCACTGTCACCGGCGCTGTCGTCTGTGTCGCCGTTAGTGTGTCACCACTGCTGTTTTCGCCGTTGCTGTGACTCCACTGTTTGTGAAAGCCGTGTGTTTACTGTTGTTCTTCTCGTCTTCGGCAGGCAGGTTCGTCTGGTCACCGTCACCGTCGCTGTCGTCGTCGTGAGACAGTCAACATTGTCGTCGTGTGGCAGGGTTTTTTTTTTTTTTGTTTTTTTTGTGTGTGTGACATTGAAACACCCGAAGACATTGGGTTTTGGATGTGCATACATGAAGGATGGATGGGGGATTAAAAAGGGTATGACTGAAGGGGTGAATGTGCGCAGTGAATTATATGCTAAAATGAATATAGTTAAGTGAAGTTAGTATAGTTTGGTTGTTGTTTTTTTTTTCCTTTTGGGAATTGGTTTTGGGGAAAAAAATGATTTGTATTATGCTATGTGTAATCTGCGGATCTGGGAAACACTGCACACCGTGACTGGAAAAGGGGTTAAATAACTGGTTGTGGCGGCCTTGGCCGTAGGAACCGTGTGTTTCAGGCTGGGGTCTGAGACGAGTATATGGAAGATTCCGGTCATTGATTGTTGTGTCGGGAATAAAAATTGTTTTATTGTCAGTTCTTGTGTGACGTGTTATATGTTTAATGGGTTAGTTGTGGGAGGGTTTTGTTTTTTTACGTCCGGCTTAGCGATCCGTGACAATATGGTGGAGATGCGGGGAAACCCTTGGGAGTTGTGTTGGGTAGGTGGAAGGTAGTATAGGCAGGATCGGAAGGGGGGTGTCTTGGTCCATGTCCGTGTCGTGTGCTCGGTAGTTAGTGGGAGGTTGGAGGGCGCGTACCCCTATACAGGGAGGGAGGTACGTTAGTGTTCCTGTCTAGCAATATGTTTTCCAGGCGTAGGACAGGGCACTTAATGTGGTAGTAAGTGATGGTGCTGTGTGTTTAGATAGTGGTGCTTTATAGTGTTGGTTTAAAAAAAAAAAAAAAAAGAAAAAAAAATTTGTCCAGAGATTTAGTGCGGCGTTTGGGCGGTTATCAAGGTGGTGACTAGCAAAGTAACCAGTTTTTTCCCAGGGGTTGGATAGCGGTAGGCAAGTGTTCGCCTAGTTATCCGCTGTTGGGGGGGCGTAGAATCTACTGTGAGGTGTCAGGTGTGGCAGGTTGGAGTTTTTGCCCATACCTTTGAGAGGCAGTTCCTCTTTGAAGGGTTGGAGCCAGCGAAGGTGAGTCAGGTTGGTCGATTATCTTAAGGGTGTTGGATTGTGTCGTGGTGACGGTAGGGTCGGTACGTCATGCCTCGTCATACTAGGCTAACCCTCAGTACAAACCAGAGGACGCCATGGCAGCTCGGGAAGTCAAGCATGAGAGAGCGCTAGGGGCACTGTATCAGGAGGGGCTGACGTGGATGTGACTGAGCTGTATCGCCAGTTTGGCAGGATAGGTTCAGAAATGGACTGGCAGGGAGGCTTTGGCTCGGTTTGTTTCTGACTCGGTCAAGGTTGAACAAGAGAGAGAAGCTACTGAGCAGCAGATGGCTAGGCTGCAACAGAAGGATGAGGAAGAGAGGGTTCGACAGCAGCAGAAGGATGAGGAAGAGAGGACGGCCCGTGAGGAGGCGAGAATCCGACAGCAACAGAAGGATGAGGAAGAGAGGACGGCCCGTGAGGAGGCGGGAATCCGACAGCAACAGAAGGATGAGGAAGAGATGGACGGCCCGTGAGGAGGCGGGAATTCGACAGCAACGGAAGGATGAGGAGAGAGAAGAGCCCGAGAGTTTGAGTTGGACCTGAAGGTTGCGGAGGCAGCTAGGCAAAAGGAGAGGGAGGAGGGGGAAAGGATTCGACAGAGGCGGTTGGATCAGGAAGAAAGGGAGGCCAGGAAGAGGGAGTTTACCTTGAGAGAGATTCAGGTTGTAGGCGAGGCAACGTACCGTGAGCGTCTCATCGAGGTTAAGGAGACCAAGCACGTCCACCTAGATCCCCTAGGTGATGGAGACGATGTGGATACGTTTATTGCACACTTTGAGCGAGTCGCTGAGCTGTGCAAATGGTCCCAGACGTCGTGGCCCACTCGTCTGATCGCAGTACTTCGAGGGAAGGCAAGGGAAGCGATCATGCGACTCAGTGCGGAGGAATTAGGTCGTATACGGCGGTTTAAAAGCGCTCTGTTTAAGCACTTTCGCCTGGACGCCGAGGCATATAGGAAGAAGTTTCGGTCGGTGAGGAAGGATGCTGCTGAGACTTTTGGTCAGCTGCTAGCGAAAATGAGGCGCTGGTTTTCCTTGTGGTGCACAGCAGCAGGGAAGGATGAGAACAATGTGGAGGATGTCAAGGATCTGATCCTACAGGAGCAATTCTTCCAGCTCCTTAATCCAGAGTTCACGGTGGAGGTGAAGCGGACATGTCCTCAGACGGCAGATGAGGTAGCTAGAGAAGCCACTGTGCTGGCGAAGCCAAACGCATGGGCAGGGAGGCTAAGTCGGATCGGTCCAGAGGAGAGAATCCAGCTGATGGACCCAAAGGAAGTCAAGGAGGGAGCCCACCGCCAGGTCAGACGCCCAGCCAGTCAAGAAATGGCGGGAGAGGAATAGGCCGCAAAACCCGAGGTCTTTGATGGTGTGTTACAATTGCAGGAAGCCCGGGCATGTCGCTAGGAGGTGTCCTGAACCCAGTGGGTTACACGCTGTCTGGAATAGGAGGGAGAGCACGGGTCAGGCAGTGCCCACCTTATGTGGACCTTGTGCTAACCAAGAGTACAACCCTCGTGTGTGGTTACGGTCAATGGGGTTCCTGCCAATGCATTACGCGACACCGGAGCAGGATATACCGTCGTTGCTGAGAGGCTGGTCTCGAGAGATGCCTACACAGGAGAGTCTGTACCGGTGGTCTTGGCGTCGTCTAAGTGCCAGAGTTTGTTGCCAGTGGCCGTCGTGGATGCTGTCACCCCATTTATCCAAGGCAGGATAGAGGTGTTGGTTATGGTCAGCCCCGTGGAGGAGGTGCTGATAGGGAACTTTGCCAGGAAGGAAGGAGATTCGGGATGGACGAGAGTTCCCGTGTAGCTGACCCCACACGGTCAGTGCTGTAGTGACCAGGGCCCAGAGGAAGAAGGGACAGCAAGGGGTGTTTCCTCTACCGGTGAAGGAGACGGTGCTGGATGTCACACCAGAGAGGTTGACCCAGTTGCAGGACAGGGATGACACGCTCAGTAGGGCGAGAGAGGCTTGCCAGCAGGGCACCGTTTTCCAGACCAAGTATGGTCAGGTCAAATACTTCAGGAAGGCTGGAGTGCTGATGAGGAGGTATCAAGGGCCACGGGAAAACGTCACCCAGGTGTGCGTACCCGGTGAGTTGCGGGTGTCCGTGATGGCTCTGGGGCACGACATTCCGATGTCTGGTCACCTGGGAGCAGCAAAGACCAAGGATCGGGTGTTCGGGAATTTTTACTGGCCAGGAATGTGCGCTGATATCCGTCGTTACTGCCAGTCGTGTTTGGCGTGTCAGAGGACGGTAGACAAGGGGAGAGTCCCGAAAGTTCCTCTGGTTAAGATGCCACTAGCTAAGGAACCATTTGAGAAGGTGGACAAGGGGGCAGCTCGGACTGCAGCAGCGCCACCCAGTACAGCACAGGGTCGGCGGGGTCCCTGGAGTGGGGCGCACTGGGCCCGGATGAGGTGGAGAAGATGTCGGAAATGGAACTAAACCAGACGGAACTGAACTACCCACAGAGAAAGAGTGCTTGGCCATGGTGTGGGGTATCCAGAAGTTTCAGTCCTACTTGTATGGGTGCCGTTTGTGGTACAGACAGACCACTCGCCTCTTCAGTTTTTAGAGAGGATGAAGTCTGCCAGTGGAAGGACCACTAGGTGGGCATTGCAGCTTCAGCCCTTTCAGTTCACAGTGCAGGCAATCCCAGTCGAGAGAATGTCGCGGCTGATTACTTAAGCCGATATTGACGGGTTCCAAGGTGTAGTTCCAGGAAACGAGGTGATTTGGATGCTGAGTGTGTTGGAGAGGAAGGTTCGTTGGGTGTCACGATAGGGGTTTAGCAAGTCGAGCGATGTGAGACCTTGGGGAGGAGGGTTAATAGAACCTCCCACTAATAGTTCGATCGGTGTGGTCGTGATTTGTTGATTTTAACAAAAACAAGTTTGTGGTTAAAATCTTTGGCAGGGGGTATTGTCACCGATCTGTATCAGCGCGGAAATCGTACAGACGCGCCGACGGCTCTGTATCGATTCGTGGCATCATTCCACGATGGGGTGTAGGCTTACCGGGCCATATATGGTAGTTGTTGGGTTCAGGAGGGATGGTGGGGGTGTTGGATACCTGTATGTCCATTCATATACTGGGTGTGCGTTTGCTACCAGGCACAGGCAGGGAAAGGATAAGGGTGGGGAGAGAGGGGGTTAGCCTTCCGTCTCTTGTTTGTGTCGTGTGGAGTCCCGTTGCACGTGCAGTGTTGTAGAGTTCAGAACTCAGCAAGGAGTGAGTGCTGAGTCATCAGGCTTTAAAGTTTGGTGGGCCGGGTGGCTATCACTTCGGTCAAGTCCTTGGTGAAGAGCAGTTGGGCTTTTGTCTTGGTGCCAGCGTTTGTGCTGTGGGTCCCGACTTCGGTCGACATGGTGAGCCGGCCCTCGTGAGCATGTTGCTCTTGGCTGTGCAAGTCATCTGTGTTTCTGTGTGCTGCGACCCTGAGGTTCAGGTGCTGGGGTGGCCAGCCGCAGTTGGTGTCATCGTTCTGTGTTGTGGCAGGTGAGGGCGCATTCCCACCATCCTGTGGCCCGGTACACCGGACGGATCAGGGCAGCTTAGTCGGGGTGCTGGGGACGGCCAATTGCGGGCATTCCTGTCCTTGACTGTCCGGTGGTCGTCGCAGGTGCCTGCAAGTACCCTTCCTGCCACTCCCCACCCTGCGTTGGGCCGGACGGTTGTCCCAGCCATTACCCCGTCCGGTGCTACAACCCTTTACTTTTTCCTCCAATCCGACCGGGCCTTTACAGCCTGGCCGTTGCTGGTGTCACCTTTGCTGCTGGTGCCGTAGCTGGTGCCACTGTTGCCATGGGCGCCGTAGCTCGCTGTCGTCTGTGTCGCCGTCAGTGTGTCACCGCTGCTGTTATCGCCGGTGCTGTGACTTCACTGATGTGGAAGCCAGTGTGTCACTGTCACTGGTCGCTGTCGTCTGTGTCGCCGTCAGTGTGTCACCGCTGCTGTTATCGCCGTTGCTGTGACTCCACTGATGTGGAAGCCAGCGTGTCACTGTCACTGGTCGCTGTCGTCTGTGCCGCCGTCAGTGTGTCACTGCTGCTGTTATCGCCGGTGCTGTGACTCCACTGATGTGGAAGCCGGTGTGTCACTGTCACTGGTCGCTGTCGTCTGTGTCGCCGTTAGTGTGTCACCGCTGCTGTTATCGCCGGTGCTGTGACTCCACTGATGTAAAAGCCAGTGTGTCACTGTCACCGGGCGCTGTCGTCTGTGTCGCCGTTAGTGTGTCACCACTGCTGTTTTCGCCGTTGCTGTGACTCCACTGTTTGTGAAAGCCGGTGTGTTTACTGTTGTGTCTTTCTCGTCTTCGGCAGGCAGGTTCGTCTGGTCACCGTCACCATCGCTGTCGTCGTGGTGAGACAGTCAACATTGTCGTCGTGTGGCATGGTTTTTGTTTTTTTGTTTTTTTGTGGTGTGTGACATTGAAACACCCGAAGACATTGGGTTTTGGATGTGCATACATGAAGGATGGATGGTGATTAAAAAGGGTATGACTGAAGGGGTGAATGTGCGCAGTGAATTATATGCTAAAATGAATATAGTTAAGTGAAGTTAGTATAGTTTGGTTGTTGTTTTTTTTTCCTTTTGGGAATTGGTTTTGGGGAAAAAAAATGATTGTATTATGCTATGTGTAATCTGCGGATCTGGGAAACACTGCACACTGTGACTGGAAAAGGGTTTAAATAACTGGTTGTGGCGGCCTTGGCCGTAGGAACCGTGTGTTTCAGGCTGGGGTCTGAGACGAGTATATAGAAGATTCCGGTCATTGATTGCTGGTCGGGAATAAAATTGTTTTTATTGTCAGTTCTTGTGTGACGTGTTATATGTTTAATGGTTAGTTGTGGGAGGGTTTTGTTTTTTTACGTCCGGCTTAGCGATCCGTGACAGCGTAGCACATGCTATCTCTAAAATCCCAGAGTCTCTTCAGATGGAGCCGCCAGTAAAAGTGTTGTTGGTCGTTCTGATTGACTATATAACGCCTGATGATAGTAACATGGAAGTCTGGGTTTCAACTAAACAGAAAGAAGTTATTAGCTATCGCGGGTTTAATTCTGACTGGGCTGATTACATGCTTCAACAGTTTAACCATGCAAGTGAGGAGGCAAAGTTAAGGGTTCTGTCTGGTCTGAAGGGACAGTCCTTCAAATTATATTGAAACAAACAAAGTTCTATCCTATAGTTGGCAATTCTCACGATCACCTTCCTCTCCCAAAAGAGTTAGTTTTTAAAACGAGCAGCCTTAAACATAAAAAATCCTGACAACATGTGTTTTATGTGGTGTGTTTTAGCGCATTTACATCCTGTTATAAAGAACGCAGAAAGAGTTTCCAATTATGAAGCATATAAACAAGAGCTGAACTTTGATAACATAACCTTTCCAGTAAGTATAAACAGTATATCTCAGTTTGAAGAACAAAACAACCAATCACTGTAAACGTATACACATGGTCTGTAGAAGCTGATCTAGTGCCTCTAAGGGTTTCTCCCAACGCTCCTACTTTAGGCGAACCACTTAACAAACACGTAGACTTGATCCTGTTTGAAGATAGTACAAAGAGTCATTATGTATTAATTAGAACAATAAGCAGACTTATGGCTTTTACATCAAAGGATAAATATAAACAAGAGCTTTGTAGAAGGTGTTTGGTCAGAATCCCAACTATAGAAGCAGCTGCTAGTCATAGAACTCATTGTAAAAGTTTTGTAGACTGTGAAACCAAACTCCTCACACCTAAACCTGGTCTAAAGTTAGTTTTAAGAATTACATAAAATGCAGATGACCCCGTACGTGGTTTATGCTGACTTTGAATCAATCTTGCCGCAGTACTATGTCCACAACAGCAAGAACAAAAAACAACCTTATTAACCCACCATCAGATCTGTTCTTATGCGTTTATTGTTGTTAGGTCAGACGGTCAACACACGACACCAGAGATTTACAGAGGCCCAACACAGCTAGTAAATTTTTAGAGCAGATGAAACTAGTTCGTAATCAATTATCCAACCAACTAAATCTTTCAGGCATTGTTATGACTCCTGAAGATCAAAGAGCGCTATGACTCATCTACACACTGTTGGATATGTAACAGAGAATTATTAGGCGACACAGTAAGAGACCACGATCACATTAGCGGAAAGTTTAGAGGGCTGCGCACAACAATTGTAATCTTCAACTTAAGGTTGACCCTAAGACATGGAAACTACCTTTCTTCTTTCATAACTTACGAGGCTACGATTCTCATTATCATGCAAGCAGTGACTTCTGAATATAAGAGGGTTACCTGCATTGCACAATCTTCAGAAAAGTACATGACTTTACTCTTGACTGTTATCCTTCTATGACTCTGCCCAACATCTGATGGGGAGTTTGGATAAATTAGCAGGATCTCTACAAGACTATCCAATAACTAAACAATACTTGATCCATCTTTAGTGCGCAAGGGAGTTTTATCCTTATGAATACATGAACTCGTGGGACAGGTTTGATGAAGACTCGCTTCCTCCTAAAGGCGCTTTCTTTTCTAGTCTTAGAGGCAAAGACATAACTGATTCTGAATATGAATACGCTCAGAAAGCCTGGACAGAATTACACTGTGAAACAATGGCGATTATCATGATCATTACTTGATGGCTGACGTGTGTTTATTAGCAGACATCTTTCAGAATTACAGAACTACATGCATGAAACATTACAGCTTAGACTCATCACATTACATCTCTGCGCCCCGCCTTTCTTGGACGCCTTCTTAAAGTCTACAAACATTCAGATTGACTTAATATCTGATCTACCCACACTTCAGATGATTGAAGATGGGTTGAGGGAGGTATTAGCATGGCCTCACATCCTTACTGCAAAGCCAACAACAAGTATTTAGACGACTATGATCCTACTAAACCATCCAACTATCTAATGTACTTAGACGCCAACAATCTGTATGGATGGGCTATGAGTCAACCACTCCCACTGAGAAACTTTACAATGATAAAGGACCTCATGATGTCAATACTGTGTTAAGTATGTTGTCACAGCTTCCAGCTAATAATCCAATAGGGCTAATCTTGGAAGTAGACTTAGAATATCCTTATGAACTACACGATCTCCATAACGATTACCCCCTAGCCGCAGAAAGATTAAAGATGAGCCCCACAGAACCTCCTAAACTTGTACCCAATCTTCGCAACAAAAAAATATGTGTGGTCATTACAGACTCCTACAGTTTTACCTAAGACACGGTCTGAAACTGACTTGCTGTTCATAGAATCATTGCTTTTGACCAAGAGCCTTTTATGAGCCCATACATCAAGAAGAACACTGATCTTAGAACCAAAGCCACCAACGCTTCAGAAAAAGACTTCTTTAAACTGATGAACAACAGCTGTTTTGGTAAGACGATGGAAAATCCACACAAACGTAAAGATGTGAAATTAGTTACGAAAGAAAACCAAGCAATAAGTTTGCCTCTAAACCTAACTATCAAGACTTTAGAAGATTTAACGACAGCCTAGTTGGCATTATGATGAAGAAAAAGGATGTTAAGTTGGACAAGCCAGTGTTTATCGGCTTCACCGTATTAGAGTTGTCAAAGTTATTGATGTTAGAATTTCTGTACGACTACTTTAAACCGCGGTACCCAGAAGCAAGAGTCCTTTACACAGACACTGACTCTTTTATTCTAGACGTCCCAACTGAAGACTTCTATAAGGACTTAGAAACTGAAGTAGCTAAAGGAACTGATGGGTGGTACGACACATGCGACTATCCAAAAGATTCACCTTTACATTCAACTGTAAACAAGAAAGTGATTGGAAAGATGAAGGATGAACTTAATGGACAGTTATTAAAGGATATGTTGGGTTGCGGTCGAAGATGTATAGCGTTGCTACCAGACTTCTGTAATGAAGAAGGCTAAAGGCATAAGTAAAGAAGTTGTCAAAAAAAATATATCTCACGATAACTACAAGCAAGCTCTCTTTGAAAACAAAGTATTTCATCACACAAATGTTAATCTGCGCTCTACTCTTCATCAAGTAAACACAACAGCTGTTAATAAGAAATCACTAGTCTCTAACAATAACAAGAGAACTTACGTCAGTCCTGAGTTTGCATATGCTGTAGGACATTGGAGAACTTAAAAGACTAACTTGGCTGACTTAACAAGAACTTATTTAATAACCTAACAAGAACTTATTTAAGAACCTAACAAGAACTTAACTTAATAACCTAACAAGAACTTATTTAAGAACCTAACTAGTACTTGACAAGAACTTATTTTTTTGCACTTAACTTGTAATTTACTTGCGCTTAACTTAAAAAGTACTTTCTATAACTAACTTAACTTGTACTTATCTAGTTCTTAACTTGTAGTTTATTTAGTTATTAAAAACTATTCCATAGAAAATGGGTCTACAGCAGGAGGTTGCACTTTTTTTGCAGAAGTTGGTTCTTCTTCTTTTACTGGGTTGTGGGGTTTTGTAACTTTTCTGCTAAGTATGGCGTTAGACATTTGTATGCTAAAACTCCCCCACCAACAACAACAGCAGCCAATACATAATAATACATCTTATCGTTTGATTGTGATTGTGTTGTTGTTGGCGGTGATGGCGGTGCTGGCGACGACGTTGTATTACTATCTAACAATTTTTGTTTTGCTGATTGGTTTGCTTTTGCAGTCTGTTCCATTCAGCTAGTTTACGCCCAGCCTCAACACGTCCAGGACTTTTAGACTTAGTAACACTACTCACTTGCGGCACATTCTGCTCCTTCGGACTGTCCTGCGGATTGTCCTGCAGTGCCTTCTTCTCCTGATCGCTCATTTTTTTTATTGCGATTAAATTTAATATGATCAAAATTAATATGATTAAAAGTAATTAATCCCATGATGAATGGGCATAAATCGTCCCAAATCTGTAATACATGTCACATGCGAGAGTTTCTAGTGACTTGTTTAAAACCGGATCTTGTGATAAGTCTTATTTTAAATCTTCTTCTGAATCAACTGGCGCTATCTTACTTACTAACTTAGCATATAGGCTAATCATTGTCTGTCCCACTGATCTAACCATTTTGACCCTAGCTGTGCTTCGTACCTAGCGTAGTACTTCTCAACGTCTGAAGTAGACAGTTGCTGGATCTGTTAAATACTTAGTTCAACGCCTAAATACTGTTTAGTTTTTCCACAAGCAGCCAGAGAATATAATCTTTCTTTATGGCAGTGGTCTACGGAGTAGTCTGCTTGCTCCTCACACTTAATAGTTTCGTCACAATCCATTTTTAAAACAATAAAAAATAATATAATACTTTTAAAACCATGAGTTTAACGCTGGTTAATTATGCAGTGCCTATCGTTGGTGTTATAGTCTATTCTACCCTTGCAAAATGTTTGTTAAGAATAAAATCGCCCAACATGGGAAAGATAGAAGATTCGCCAAAACTAGTTGCAACTTTATTTTTAGCTTTAACAACAAAAGATTATATGATTAAAAAGCACATAGACAGCCTTTCGTATTATGATTATTTTAATTATTTTTTTAGTTAATAAAAAGATGAGTGAAAAAAAGATTATCAATACGATTTACCATTCTGCTGTGATTAGCGGCCTTAGTATTGGCTATAGCGTGTTAGCAAAAAACATGTTTAAAATGAAGCCGGCTGACCTAGGAAGGTTAGACATTGAGGACATTGTTAAGGTTATAGTTGTAATCACTGCAGGGATTGCGTCTAAAGACTTTCTTTGAACAGTAAAAACCACCAACACCCAATAAGCATATTGCGTCTAAAGACTTTCTTTGAACAGTAAAAACCACCAACACCCAATAAGACTTTCTTGTTGCACAGAATATTATCCCAGAAAAATTAGTTCATAGAAAGATTAATCTAGAAAATATTAATTTATAAAAAGATGGCAGGAGTAGTTATGATGGTAGGAGGAGCTATTGTTAATGCATTGGCCTTCTCTGGCAGCAATTATATGTTTAGTAAATTGCGGTCCGATGAAGAGAGAGAACGGCATAACAAGGCAATGGAAGATTTAGCTAAGGCAAGAGATGTTTATGAGAAAAGACGAATTGCTCACTTAGACTTTATTAATAAAAAGTTAAGGGAACAGGGCCATGCAGAGCACACATTTACAGACGTTGATGACGCAATGAATGAGTATTACTTAGTGACAGGAAAGAAGTTTCTAACATCGCCACCGCCAGAACTGTCTGACTTTTATGAACCGTCAGAAAACAGAAAATAGCAGAGATAGGCTTTATTATAGGTGCTATGGGAGCAATCTCTCTTCTCGCATATTCAATCTAAAAAACAATTAAAAATACAATTAAAATATGAACAATACGAAGTACAAAATATATTATTCTCCTAAAGGGTATTGGAAAGGAAAGACCGCTATTGAAAAACTAAGTAAAGCTGCTAGAGTGTCTGAATCAGATGCGAAAGACTGGCTTTCAAAACAAGCAATTTGGCAAATATACTTGCCTGCCCCAAAAAGAATAATAAGGCCTCGATTTGTTAACTCAGTTCCAAATGACACCCACCAGATGGACTTGCTGTATCTACCACATGACAAAGTTAGAAGAAAAAAGTTTAAGTTTTGCTCTGACAGTTGTTGACATGGCTTCAAGATACAAAGACGCTGAACCTTTAACGGATAAAAGCTCAACTGCTGTGGCTGTGGCTTTACAACAAATATACATGCGAGGCCCATTAAAGTATCCTAGGATGGTTCAAGTTGATGATGGAAAAGAGTTTAAAGGTTCTGTAAACCAGCTGTTTTTAAAACATCATGTTATAGTTAAGAGAGGGATCCCAGGCAACCATCGGTCACAAGCCTAGTAGAAAACTTTAATAAGAATCTAGCTGAACGCCTGTTTACCTATCAATATCACAGAGAAATTATGGACACTACGAAGTACACTACAAAGTACAGAACGCGCAACACAGAATGGGTTAGGAGAATTGCCAGCAGTCTTACGTGCCATGAACAATGAAGAATTTAAAGCAACAGGCCTTAAACCAGTAAACGCAATCAATTTAAAAAAAAAATTAGCATTACTGAAGATGGGCAAGGTAATCAAAAACTCTTGCCGTTTGGACTAAAAGTAAGATACTTGTATGCTCCTGGAGAGGCAGAGGGCGATGTTAGAATTAGAGCCACAGATCCTATATGGAGCGTAGACGTATATGAAAGTTGAACGAATTATGAAAACATCCCCTCCCGTATACTATTTAAGAGAGACTCTCTCTTCTAGCGGTGCTACTGCGTCTAAAAGGCCTGCCCCTAAAAGATCCTTTGTTCGTGAAGAGCTGCAAGTTGTCCCCCAAAAACAGTGAGTTAACAAAAAAAATAGTGTTTGCTAAACTTATAATTTATTTTTTTTGCTAAACATTTTTGGCCTATTTTGGGTTTAACCGATCATGTGTTTGTTTTTCAATGTTCTGTTTAATTGCATCAGTATCTACCTGTCGTGAAGTAAAAGTCTTTCTCCACTCCTTTTGAAGTTCAATTTTTTGCCGTCTGTAATCATCGCCGTCAGCCATAAGCTTCTGAAATTCTTCGTCCGTAATGTTTTCATCCTGTAATGATTTGCTTATTCTTAATCTTAATGAACAAAGTTTTGCTGATGCCAGGGCAACAATGGCGGTGTGCTTTTGTAATTTAGGAGTTAATTTTTTAAAACAGCGCTCACAATCATAGACATGGCGCCTAAACCTAGACCAAGGCCTCCTAATGCTAAAGAGGCTGGCGCACCAGCCCCAGTGGCTAAAAGAGCAACACCAGACCCAGCACTTACGCTAGCTACAGCTGAGGAGCCAGTAATTACATAAGAAAGAGTATTTAAAGCTTTAGCATATTTCTTTCTAGTAATCCTATACTTATCCAAGTCGCTTTCTATTTCCTTTTGAAGTTCAGTTATTTGCTCTAACCTAAACTGTTGAACCTCCATTTTTTAATCAAGATTATTTTTTTTAATTAATCTTATATATATCTTCTTAGTAATCCTTCTGGCAGCACTTCATCAACAGAGTAAAACGCAATAAAATCAACATACTTAAGGAAAATAAAGTCAAGTACTGTTAGTTTGTCTTTGTCAACCATCACAGTAACCTTGTTAGATGATGCAAGGGCGTTTATTTCATCTCCGTTTTTAGTAATAACAATAACGAGCTTAAAAGGGGCATCCAAGTTTTCAGCCTTTATTTGTATGCCTCTAATTAACGTATGTTCTGGCAAACTAGGATCGCCCTCCCTCGGAGTAATAAATAAGCGAAAAAATCATCGTCATTTGCCTAGGTAGTACCTGTGGCGTTGGGTAAATTCTAAGCAGACAGTGTCGCCCCCCACTTCAGCTAAGCACTTCTTTCTCTGTAGCATATATTCAGTACCCTGCCAAGCTATTTCAATCTGTTTTTTCTGTTGTGTTCCTGGAACTAGGCTAACAAGAATGAGCCCTGCATTCAAAGCCTTTCTAAAATTATTTTTCTTATCATAGTAACATTGGGGCTCCGTAGTTCAAACTTTAAATTCCAGTCAATTTCAGGAAGCAACGCCCAAACATTCTCTCTTTTATGAATTTTGTATTCATGTTTGCCAAAATCGTTTGCCCTTAAATTTCTTATCTGTTCTAGGGTGGGATATTGCTGTCGTTTTTTGTCTTCAATTTCTGTTCGTTGTAAACCCCGTCATCTGTGTACTCAAATCCATAAACATTTCCTGGCACTCCTATTAGATCAAACTCAGTTGTGTCTCCTAGGTCTTTTAGCTCTACTGCAGTGCATTTAGGAGCTAGCTCCACTTTTGATTCTGGCCCTCGAGACATTCTTTTTATAATATTAAAATTATAATAAACAAATTGTTATAAGCAATCAATAATAAACAATCTACAATAAACAAACGTATTGAACTGGGGGGTCAGTCCGTAAGCATAGCTTAGCGTGCTTAGATTTTTTCTAACTGCTCTTTTATTTTTTTTAGCTCATCTTTGTCCCTTATTATATAGTTTTCACTTAAACATTCTTCAAAACTATCTTTGTCCTTAGTGTAAAATAATACAACTGATTTTATCTGCGATCGAAAGTCTTTTAAGACGGCATTGTATTTTTGAGTTAAGAGCCACACAGAAACTAAGGCGTGGCGACCGCTAAAGGCTAGCTTTGACAAAGCTTTTCTTTTTTTAACAATGTCTCGCTCAGCTGAACAGTCATCAATAATAAATAGTGTTTCAGTTCCCTCAAATAGTCTATAGTAATGTTCTAAACAATCGCTCAGTTTGTCGCTAGGATCAACTAAAAATATATTATCGTCTGTCCAAATAAACTTCCTTTCTTTGTAAGACTTGTTGTGCTAATGGTTGTGCAGAATATAACAATGTGTTCGTAATGAAACCTGTATATTGTTTGTAACAAATCAAGTACGAAGACAGTTTTCCCACACCCAGTAATCCCGCAGATAAGAGAACAGTGCGGATCTTTAGGAAGAAACTTCAAACTATCCATCTGTTTTTATTAGAATATTTCTTCTGCATTTTAATGAGCTGCGTCTTTTAGCCTGTTTTCTTCAATGTTTAACTGAGGGATCACAAACCATAAAAATGTGCATTTTTATTGGTGCGTCTCCGTCTGCTTTCTTGTGAATATTTATTTTTATACCGTCTTGCCCTATCCTTTCTCCACTTCCAAACAACCTGTTGTCAAATGTAGATCTAAAATCCAGCCACAGCCCATATTTGTTTATTAAATAGTCTTCGAGTCTTACATCATAAAGACGAAGTTTTTTACATACCCGATCAACTGCAGGATCTCTTTGCCTACCTCCAGCGAACAACTTTCTTATTTCATCAAAGTGTTGGTGAGGTAAAAGTCCGCGCCCTAAATACAACTGATCAGACTTGCCATTTTATTGAACAGTCAACCTTTTCAATTTTTGGATTATAAAACGCTTCTGATTCTCTCTGAAAAGGAGTTGTTCCTTCAGTAAACAATAACAAAATTCCTTTTTAAAGACTTCCGAGCCTGATTTAGATGTATGTTCCAGAGAGTGTCTCGCTTGTTTTTATTTTCTGTAATGGCGTGTATAACGTTTTCATAATAAATAACCGTTTTACTTTTATACTGGTTAAGATTGTTCTGGCCAGTCCGGGTTAGTAACAACATCAAACTCAAGAGAAATGTCACTAACCGCGTATGTAGCTTCAGGATCTTCAGACAGAACGACAGAATCGCTAGGATTAAATGTCAGTCTATAAGTAAGTTTTTCTTTAGTGCACCTTGGTAATATGGCATATGTGTCTTTAACAACTCAAAATCTAGAGGGATGCAGAATCTGTTGCCAAATGCTTCTGCTACTGCCTCATCTTTAACATCATTCTTTGCATCCCCGCTTTAAGCCTGTGCTTGAGACCGTTTGGCTTTGTATTCCCTGATAAACTTTCTCTTTTCTTTCTTTTTAGGCAGCCATAGATCATAATAGAGGGCAAAAATGTCTGCTTCGTTTAGTACAAAGACTTCTCTGCCCTCCAGGTTTATTACCATATGTTTAACGATAGCCCTGCCCAATTAGCAACAACAGTAGCATTAGGATCTGTCGATGTAATATCTATTTTGAATGATAGTTTAGCAGTGCCTGGCATTATAACACGTCAGCGCCAAGATCAGGGAACCTAACTATTAAATCTTGTCCAGGTTGAACTGTTGATGGGGTATTTACACCAATTACAGTCTGCCTTATACCTTTCACGCCATGGGTTCCTTCTCTTTTCTGTATGGATCAAGGTCACAACCGTATGAGTTCATTTTTTATAAAACAAAAAAGAAATAAATAAAAAATATGGATGAAGATTTTGACGCGCCTGATCCTTCCGAAGAAGAAAGAGATATGCGAGGCCCTTCATTTGAAGAAGATGAAACAGAATTAGGCCCTTCATTGCGCGAAGAACTTGAAAGAGCAGCAGAAGGTTCTTCAACCCCTTCATTAGAAGAAGCAGAAACACCCCCTTCAGTTAGCGCATCTCGTGCAGAACTATTGGCAAATAGAATTAACTCGTTCTACATAAGTTTAGGACTAGAACCTCCAGAAGGTCATAGTCCTTTTGATTTTAAGATAGATAAAAGCAACCATCTTTATATAAGAACTAGCAGAGGAAATTTTTTAAGAGTTACTACAAAGCCAGACCCAACTAAGTTTTTAAAACTAAACACAATTAGGCAGAGGATTCCTGTTGCCGACCAAAGGCGATTAAACATTTTAAATTTAAGGCCTGAGGCTGTTAGTCTTTTACAGAACTTGGGGCAAGAGTTGCCAACACAATCTGAAATAGAAATGACATCTTTTCAAGATTTAGGACCGAGAACAGATGAAGCAGCAACAGAAATTGAGACGAGTTTTAATGAGGAAACAGTCAGAAAAACATTAGAAACAATTGGCGATCCTCCATTGCCTATGCGTGACCTCCTGGCTCTTAATGATCGTCTAAAGTCAATAAGGGGCGAACTAGAAAACAATTTGGCAAAACTTGGTGAGAAGGATAGAGAGATAGAAGAAGAAAACAATAAGCTGGCTGATGCAGATGATAACAATTAGGGCTAGAAGAAAAGGCTAGAATACAAGAGAAAATACAAGTTTTAATGCAAGAAAGGAAAGTCAGGTTAGAAGTGTTGTCTGATAACAGAGTGCAGCTAGCAGCGCAAACAAGCAGAATAAGAGAAACTATAAACAAAATGCTTTATGAAAACACTACGCTAGCTGAAAGAATAAGGACTCTGTTCAGGGAACAGGGGATTACAATAGTTAGTATATTAACAGCTGTTGGGTTTGCTATCTCTACACTTGTTTATGCTTTAACAGGTAGTTCACCAACAGGGCCAGTAACGCCTCCAACACCTCAGCCTGGTAAAAGTTGGATTAGAAAACAATTACACCATCTAGCTAACTTATTAAAGAAGTTAGCTGCTAAAGCGCTTGATGCTCTGCCTGGCATAATAGGCAGTGTTGTTAGTTGGGTTTTGTCTACTATAGGCAAAGTTGCTGGTTATATGGCCGACCATCTGTGGACATTAGGAGCGTTAGCTGCTGGATTAATTTTTAGTGAAATAAAGTATGGCTAATCCAGTAAAAGTTAAAAATACGAGGGCTGTCTTTTCGCTAGTGTGACTGTCAGTGTGAGGCACATTAACAGGTGGAGTGCTTTCTGGGCTGCTTTCTGGTTGTGGGGCGCTTATAACTGGATCGCTTTCTGGTTCTTCAGGGGTAGGTACTTTCTTTAAAATGGATGGAGCGGGCCTTGTGTTTAAGTATTTATTGCGTCCTAAGTCTTGGTCGTCTCCAGCTATGAGGATTTCATTGTTATAATTCTGTATCATACCAATCTGTAGTCTAAGGTCAGAGGGTAGCATGTATAATCCACAACCCACAACAAAGTCAACCTTTGACCTAGCATGTGCAAGAACGTCTTGATACCTTTGTATGCTGGCAGGCAAATCAACAGCAGAGTTAATAGCATCTTCTAAATTAGCTAGAAATTGTTTTCTAGCATCAAAACCTGTAGATTGATCTACTATGCTAGACTTGGTCTGTGCTTGCGCTCCTAATACACACCAAACGTATGTCCTTATGGAGTCATTAAGTCTTTGCACGCCTGGCATTGTTAACCCTTTACTTTTATCTAAGATAAATGTTGTCCAGGCATTAGGGTGTTTTTGTTCTATGATCCCAATCTAACTTGTGCTTTGGGTGAAAAGAGGTGTGGCCGGGCCAGTAGTCATAAGTATATTCTCTTTTGCACCCCACAAATACAATGTGCCTAACCCATGATTGCGGTCTAACTTTTGTTTAAAATCAGTTGAAGGATCAATGTTAAATTCGTTGCAGATTCTTTCATATGCATTATTGTCCATTGGGCTGTTGAATGGATAAAAAGCGTTGTCGTTAGGGAGAACTACTTGTAGTTCAGTAGTATTCGTCTGTACTGGTAATAAACATGAAAGTTATATACTGACCTTACTAAAAGATTAGGGTGGTTTAAATGGTTTGCATATGAAACGCCGCAGCCAGTAGTTGCGCAGTAAACGGCAAAATTTAACTGATTCTGAAAAAAAGCCATAGGGTGGGATGTCCATGCTGATGGCACTCTGTCGCTCTTATTGGCGGTTTAAATATTTAGTTAGTGGATTTACAAGTCTAACTTGGAAGCCATATGATTCGTCTACTGCAATGGTTAGTAAACTGAAGTCTAAAGAATTTGGGGTTATAAAACGCTCCTACATTGTAAGTAAACATGTTCAATATATTGAAAAGCTACCATTTTTTAATTAGTTTTTTTAAATAGTTTTTAAAATAGTTATAAAAAAGATGTACATCTATATAACCAAGCAAACGAGCGTGTGTTCTTAACGTATCCAATTGTCAATTGGCGTGGGAGTTGTAGGATTGCCCTTAAAGAAAATTGGTTTTAAAGTTAAGTGGGTTAACATATCTGAAGGGACTCAAAATAACTGGATCAATATTAGTAACGAACAAGGCGTCAAGCAAGTCATGTAAAAATACCAGAAGGTTATTACAACTTTTGTTCTTTAAAAGAAGTACTAGCGAATTTGGCATATTGTTAACAATTAACGAGGCAAACCTCAGAATTACTATAATTTTCCACTAGAAGAAAGAAGAGAGTACACTTTCCCTAAAGGCTTGGCTAAAATCTTGGGCTTCCACAATAGTGACAGAGCTTATAGATTTAGTACAAGAGAAGATGTTTATCAATTTGAAGGTAATAAACCTTCTGATTTTCTCGTAAACCCAATTTTGTATGTCCATTTACAACAGTTAAAAACAGATGTTAATTTGTTTAAATGGCTATCCATCTACAATTCTACGAGCACTTCCGTCAATTAAGGCAGGGTTTTTGCGATTATCAGTTATACAGGTTTGGCGGGGACGGTGAATTTAAAGAATTAATTGAGGGTTCTTTAAATTCATTGGATGTAAAAATAACAATCAAGATGGAAAGCCAGTTAATTGTACTGATTTGTTGATAGTGCTTGAGGTAGAAGATAATATTAGAAAAGTAGGGAGGGCTCAGTCCCGCGACGTCAATAGTGTTGGAGAGAAGGTAAATATGCGGGTTCACGATCACCCTATCTTATCTAGCACGTAAGCCCCCGTTTTAAAACAACGATTACGTCGATTTTTAGAGGTTTTGGGGTGTTAATTTTTTTGTAAAATAGGTGTTAATTTTAGCCAAAACTGACATGTGATGGACGTGAGTTGGATGTAAAAAAGGGGGGTTTCGTGCAAAATAAGATGGGTGAGCTTGAACCCGTATATTTACATTCTCTCTGTCTGTTTTTTGGGTTATTTGCCTTGTTTCTCCATGGAGGAGCGTTTACAGGGCTTTACCATGTAGTTAGGGAGCGACAGACGATCTCCGAGGGCGGCAGGGGAGGAGGGAGAGGAGGTGGTGAGTGATGTTGCTCTTGAGCTTTGCACGCCCTGTGTACTGTCACCGTGCGGTAGACATGGCGGCTGTGCTGTGTGGTGAGTGCTGGTCACGGTGGAGTCATCTGCTTTTCTAAGTTGACGTCAGTCTCCGTTCTTCGCTTTCTGTCCGGTCCTGCTGTCAGAGGGAAACCCTGGCCGAAGGGCTGTGGACCGCTGTGCCGACTGCCGTGGTCTGGTGTTGGAGTCGTCGTGTTGCAGTCTGTCCACAGGCGGCTGTTGAGTCTCTTCGTGCTGTTGTCGTCCTGGTGGACCCTCCCGGTTGTGGATCTTTCTTGATGTTGGATGTTCGCCTGTAGAGTACTGATCGTCGGCCCAGAAAACGCTCGGTGAGTAGGCTCTGTGTCTCTCTGTGCCAACTAGTCTCTCCCGTCTGAGTGTGATTTTCAGCCTGTCCAGACTGCAAGCCTTGGCGTTTGTTCAACATCTAACATTGTTCTGTCCATGTTAGTCTGTCTGTCCTTTCGTCCTGCGTGCCGCTGCGATTGGCTGGCTGATTGTATGTTTGTATGCCTGTGTGCGCACGAGTGTGTGGTGTGTGTGTGTGTGTGTGTGTGTGTGTGTGTGTGTGTGTGTGTGTGTGTGTGTGTGTGTGGGTGTGTTGAAATGCGTGCATGAGTACTAAAGTGGGTTTGTATGTGTGAAATGTATGCCTTATGACGACAGCGAGGACACGCGTCTACTGTTTAATTGCCAAAACCGTAGATTTTATTGTGTCCTTTCAAGGTGGAAGTGTTTATACAGAGGAGGAGAATATGTCTGATAAACAAACGTGGGGGTGTCGGGTCCGAAATCCTGCCATGCAGCAGACTGAAGTGCTGACTATTTGGGTCCAGCATTCCTTTATGGCGCCAGTGATCAATGTCCCGCCCCCCTTCCCCGCCCCCCCTGTTATACATTGTATTTAACATCTTAATTTAATGCCCCCCCCCCCCATCTTGCATAACATTGTGTTTAACATCTGTTATGTCACACACAACACCACACACACACACACACACACACACACACACACACACACACACACACACACACACCACTGACAGAATAAGGGGTGGGGGGAGGAGAGAGAATGAGACAGAAAGGGGGGGGGGGGGGAGGAGAAACTGAGAGAAAGAGAGAAGGGGGAGGGAAGAAAAAAGACGGGGAGGGGGGTAAGAAGAGGGGAAGATGACGAGGGAGAAATGAAAGGTAGGTGGGGGGGGGGGGGGGGGGAATGAAGATAGTTGGGTATGAGGAAAATATGAACAAGATGAGAGACCAAGAAGAAACATTTCACATATATGTATGTGAATATAGATATACATCCACAGCTGCATCCAAGTAGCATGAATAAAACGAACGTGTAGGCCAACACTTCCTTCAGTTTATAATGGCATGGTTTAAATACGTAAAAAAAGGGGGGGGGGGGGGAGGGTGGTGGGTAGGAGAAGGGCATGGGGAAGTGGGGGTTGGGGGAGAGGGGGCTTGTAGGTGTGGGGGGTTTGTATGGTGGGGCGGTGGGAGGGGAGGGGTGTTCCAGAGATAGTGGGAACTAGCTCAGACGTGATTTGACCAGAGGCACGACGTGCACGTGAAAGAAGGACATGTGGGTGTTTGTGAGCTAAAATGCTAACTTATGTTTTCATTTGGCAGTTTAGAGATTTGGAGTGTTTTCTGGCCAAGTAAAATCCTTCTCTCTCTCTCTCCACTCTCCCCCTCTCTCTCTCTCTCTCCATCTCTCCTCTCTCTCTCTCCTCTCTCTCTCTCTCTCTCTTTATATATCTTGTGTTCATTTCTATGCAACGGACTGTTTAAGAATGAATTTAAAGAAATGATTGATTTCAAAACGATGTAATTGAGGGCGGAAAATGAAGCAAATTTAGGAAGAGAGGGGGTTAATTACCGCCAAAGACACAGAGCACAGGACAAAACAAACACACACACAAAAAACCCAAAACCAAAACACACACTCGCCACTCACTCAGAGAAATGGTGCTTGAGAGATCGCTGGAAAGATTTTTTTTTTCACTCCCCGTCCCACCTCCTTCAGTGCAATAGCTGCATTACGACAAACATCAGTTGATCTCTAATGCCACTAATTAGTAAATGTACCTTAAAAGTATTCACAATATTTCAACATCTTAACCGTTCAACTTTTTTATATTGGGAAAGAAGGGCTAGTAGTACTACTGGACGAAATCTGCCCTCAATTATTTCGATGTGATCTTTGATAGAAACACAAACCCATGGTGGAAACAGTTTGATGTGGAGTGTTGTTAAAAATAAAATACAAGGGCCACTACAGCTGAGGTTGGCCAGGGGTGAGCGCGAAGGGCTTCAATGTGATGTCAGCTGAGGTTGGCCAGGGGTGAGCGCAAAGGCCTTCAATGTGACATCAGCAAAGGTTGGCCAGGGGTGAGCGTGAAGGCCTTCAATGTGACATCAGCTAAGGTTGGCCAGGGGTGAGCGTGAAGGCCTTCAATGTGACATCAGCTGAGGTTGGCCAGGGGTGAGCATGAAGGCCTTCAATGTGACATCAGCTGAGGTTGGCCAGGGGTGAGCGTGAAGGCCTTCAATGTGACATCAGCTGAGGTTGGCCAGGGGTGAGCGTGAAGGCCTTCAATGTGACATCAGGTGAGGTTGGCCAGGGGTGAGCATGAAGGCCTTCAATGTGACATCAGCTGAGGTTGGCCAGGGTGAGCGTGAAGGCCTTCAATGTGACATCAGCTGAGGTTGGCCAGGGGTGAGCGTGAGGCCTTCAATGTGACATCAGCTGGAGGTTGGCCCAGGGTGGTGGCGGTGCGTGAAGGCCTTAAATGTAATCAGCTGAGGTTGGCCAGGGGTGAGCGCGAAGGCCATAAATGTGATGTCAGCTGAGGTTGGCCAGGGGTGAGTGCGTGAAGGCCATAAATGTGATGTCAGCTGAGGTTGGCCAGGGGTGAGCGGAAGGCCTTAAATGTGACATCAGCTGAGGTTGGCCAGGGGTGAGGCGAAGGCCATAAATGTATGTCAGCTGAGGTGGCCAGGGGTGAGCGCGAAGGCCTTAAATGTTATGTCAGCTGAGGTTGGCCAGGGGTGAGTGCGAAGGCCTTAAATGTGACATCAGCTGAGGAATAGCTCATATCTTGCTGCTTGTGAATGTCATCTTGGAAATCCTTAAAAGCACATGACATGATTGTATGGGGGATGTTCATTGATCTATGATCAATATGTTATCAGGAGGTCTACTTTATGCTACGCTTCAGAATGGGATGATACAGGATTGTATAGCGATTCGGTGCATTTTCCTATCTGTGGCATGTGGCCTGCACATGAAGTTCGACACTTTTAGAATTTGATTGAAAACTAGCACTGGACCCTCCCCATCATCAGTGTGGAACAGGAATTCCCGTAGGTTAGGTAGAATGATGGGACCGTGTTAGCACTTTATTTCTTTCTTTTTCAAATTCCAGCGCTTCCTTTTCCATTTCAACAAATTTTACCTACTCATTTTTCTTTTTTTTTTTTTAGCTATGTTTTGTTTCAAAAATGTTATTCATTCTCAGCTTTTGCTTTTCTCTTGATAGTTTGATGTCTAAAGAGCTGATGTTTACCTAACACGTAGATTAAGCGAGTCCGTACATTGTGAAGGTACGAGCGCATGCCCGCACATTCCTCCCCCAGTCTTTTGCTCTCCCCTCCCCAGTCTTTTGCCCTCCCCTCCCCCGGCACACACATATATACACATGCCACACACACACATACACACACATACGAACACACACACACACACACACACACACACACACACACACACACACACACACACACACACACACAACATATATACCATGACACACACACACACATACACACACACATACGAACACACACACACACACACACACACACACACACACACACACACACACACACACACACACGAACACACACACACACACACACACACGTGCACACGCACACGCACACGCGCACACACATGAACACGCACACGAACACATACACGCGTGCGCGTGCGTACACACCACGCAGGCATGCACTGTACACACCACCCATTCACACGCGTGCGTGTGCACACACACACACAGGTTTCCCACTCCCTGCACACACGCATGCACGCACGCCCACACCCTTAGAGAACAGTAAAAGGCGGGGTCTAGCTCACCCGCCCTCAACAAGTTTCGGGCGGTTGAACCTAGACCCCGCCTTTTACTGTTCTCTGACAAGTAAGACTTCAATAACCAAAAAATAACGATTTTTTTACAAACATGCATACTGTGTAGGATTTATCCGTTTTCAATACTAATTTACAAAACTTTTCAGATTTTAGGTTTTGCTTAATCCTGCGTTTTTCCTGATCATTTTCAATAACATCATTTTCACGCATACATTCATCAAATGAGTTTCTGTCTTTCATGTGAAATAAAACTACCGTCTTTAACTGTTCTCTAAAGTCTTTTAAAACGGTGTTATATTTCTGACATAAAATCCACACACTTATCCCAGCATGTCTTCCACTGATAGCAAGTTTTGACAAAGTGTTTCTTTTTTTAACTATGTCTCTTTCTGCCGAACAGTCATCTATATAAATAGTGTCTGCGTTCCTTTAAACAGTTTATAAAAAGTATTCTAAACACTCACTCAGTTTATTGCTAGGATCAACTAAATATATTTCATCATCCGTCCATATAAACCTTCTATCATGATATGTTTTGTTCCATTCAAGTGTTGGACAGAAAATCACAATATGATCAAAATTATAGCGATAAACTGTTTGTAATAAGTCGAGGACAAATATTGTTTTTCCACAACCAGTCTGTCCACAAATCAGTGAACAATGAGGGGTTTTTATCATAAAGTTTAACATCTGCATTGACGCCAAAGTTGTCTGCTCCATAGTTTTATAACAGAATTTAATTTAATCCAGTTATTATTTTTATCATACTCTCCGTCAAAACCTGTTCAGTATAATAAAACCCTATGAGGCCTAAATGTGTAAGATTAATCCAATTCAGTTCTGTAAGATTGTTTCTATTTAAGTCAACATTGATTTTGTTGCTTGTTGTTATGACCTTAATATCCTCACCATTGTGAAGAACGACGATGGTAACTTTAAGACGTTTAACGTCTAAGTTTTGCCAGCTAATATTAATTCCTTTTATAAGGACGTCACTAACGCCCACAACCCCATCCCTCTCCACATCTTTAAAGACAGAAATTTCAAATATCATTGTGAACGTGTCTCCTAATTTTCTGCTTGGAAAGAACTGTAATTTTGTAGAAGCTTCCTTTAAAACCGTTTCTCTTCTGTGGAGGATGTACTGTTTTTTCCCATACGGCGTTATTTCAATCTCTTTCCGACTATTGTCGTCCGGCATAAGACTTACATGTAAAGGGCCAGAGTTGAATGCTTTTCTGAAACTTTTTTGACGGCTAAAAAATGTAAATGGGCTTATGAATTCAAATTTTATGTCCCATTCTAAATATGGTTCTAAGTGCCATTTGCTGTCAGGTTTTCGAACTATTTTATATTCATACTGGCCAGCATTATTTCCTTCTACATTGCGTAGTTGTTCTAGTTTAGGAAACTTTTTGTTGTCGCCAACCTCTTTGCGTTTATAATCACCATCTTTAGTGTACTCAAAACCATACAAAGCGCCTATCTCACCGTTCTGTTCAAAGTCCGCAACGTCTGCAAGGTCTTTTAATTCTAAGGTTATACACCTTACAGGCGCTAATGTAACTCCTGATTCTTCTGGCCCCCGCGACATTATTTTTTAGAACAACTAATTATTTTATTTCTAAAACAATGTGTAGGTTATCACATTTTACGACTTTCCCTGTTTTGTCTGCAATTTTTATATTAAATGATCCGATCCTCCCACAAACTAATCTTTTAAACTGTAAATTAGGGAATTGTATAATTTCATAATCGCAATATGCAGCTTTCCCAGATGGAAGAGCTCTTAAAACAGTTGAGGGCCTTCCATCATATAAGTTTTCATCAGTGCTCAGCTCGTCCAAATGAACATAGAGTAAGGAATGTAATGCAAGATCGAGCGGATTTTCCCCCTCATAAGTAGTTTTGTTTGGTGTAACACCAAAACTATGAATGGGTCGATTGTTAGTTGCAAAGCCTAACATTTTAGCTAGCTCTTTATCAAAATAGTAACCTACTTCTTCTTTTTCAGGTTTGAAGGCCAACATTGTTTTCAGATTCGCATTGTTAAGTTTGAGAGCAATGTCAAAGTTACTCATTGCTTCTTTTAGTGAGCAAACCCGTAATAACCATCAGGTATTGTTAACTGGCTAACTATGGCCCCTGTTTTGTTAACTGTTTTAATCTTATTATTCTTCTTGGATTCGCTTATATTAAACCATACGACTTTGTAAAATATTTCATGAAGCGCAACCATTCTGCTCTGCATTGTTATCAATAGCATGTTCTAAAACGAAGGACGGTCTTGAGTTTTATTGTTACAACATTTTTTAAACGAATAAAAGAGGCTTCAATATCTATCAACAAAAT
>JAFLJL010001423.1:0-35892 GCA_018398815.1 Conus ventricosus | reverse complement strand
GTCATAAAACTACGAACAATCATAACGGAATTTAAAAAAACGATCTTAACGGTTTTAACGCTCAATTTAAGTTTCCGTTCTGTAAGTTGTATATCATTGTTCACGTGTAAAACTGCATCTGTATACCGAATTTCAACAGGAACGGCCTAAATTTATATAATAACGTTTTTAACGGTCAATTTTTAAGTTTCCGTTTGTGTAAGTTGTATATCATTGTTCAGTGTGTAAAACTGCATCTGTATACTGAATTACATCAAGAACGGTCTTAATTTATATAATAACGGTTTTTAACGGTCAATTTTAAGTTTCCGTTCGTGTAAGTTGTATGTCATTGTTCAGCGTGTAAAACTTCATCTGTATACCGAATTTCATCAGGAACGGTCTAAATTATATATTAACGGTTTTTTAACGGTCAATTTTTAAGTGAGACACAAGATAAGATAAGATAATGTTGCTTATAGCCCAGCCGACCGCAAAGGGCCATATCAGGGCTGTAAGTGAGACACAAACATTTTACAGCGGAGTCCATGAAGATCCTGTTCAGGGATGTCCCGCCTGATGTGATCCTTGAGTTTTTGAGAGAGATTAACATTTTTCATCTGATTTAAGATTTTACGGAAGAAAGATTTTTAACGAAGTTTCTGGTACGTTTCTAGACGATGTCATTTAAAGAGATGTGTGAAAGTTTTTTGTTTTTTTTAATGACTGGTGAGTTGATTTTAACGTGGTGACAGCCCTGATGTGGCCCTTTGCGGTCGGCTGGGCTATAAGCAACATTATCTTATCTTATCTTAACTGTCCTCCTGAAATTGCACAGAAAGAAACACACAGAAATGATTTGCGTTGCAAGGTTTGTTTCTAGGATGGTTAGTCGGTGCTGGCATATAATATAGTGTAGACTTTGGCCATTCAAATGATCCTCTCCACATGGACTCTCTTACGGGCAATCTTTCTGTCCATTTGTAGAGTTTTGGGGGAGAGTCTGTTTTTTTTTGAAGAAAACAGGAATGTTAACTTGCACATCTCTGGGTGCAAACATGTCCTGCACATTAAACCCCTTATCAGCCATTACAGAATCCCCTTTTTCACAGAGCTGGGCAAGGGCACTTCTTTCAACAATTTGACGGTCACTTGTTAGACCCTGCATAGGCATCAGAAACATAGGAGGTCAGACCCCTGGTGTGACACCGACAAGAACTTTCATGGTATTTCCATGTTTGTAGGCTGAGAAACTTGCCTTTTGGGAACGAGGGTTAGATGGCTGCTTGATTCTGATCTCAGTTGCATCTAGAATTACCCTGGTGCTTGGAAACTTTTTTCTAAAATCAGTTGGGCATTTGTATCAAACAAGCTTACCCTGAGGCCACCAATTTATTTCAGACCATTGTAAATGACAGAAGTTAATCCATGTCACAAAGATGTTTTGCACAGAAAACTCAGAAACCACAAACATGCGGCCTAATTCAAAGTGAGGGTAGTGGCGTCTCAGCTTCACTAGCATCAAAAGGAACTGATTTTCTGGGGACAAACATGAGCAGTTTTCAGAATAACTGTATCTAAGATGATTCACATTGTCACCCAAAGACCAGAATGCAGCCATGAATATATTGAAACTTTCTAGTCCAGTGTAAAAATGCACAAGTTTATCTGACCCTTTAATTGAGTCAACACTAAGATAGGGCTCTGTTGTCACAGTTTTGTCTAGTTTGTCATCCATACCATCACCACTACTCTCTTTTAATAGTTCTTCCTGATTCTTAAGTTCACCTTCAAGGGTGTGCATGCTACTATCTACCTTGTCACAGTCGACATAACTAAATGAACAACAAACAACTTCTGAGGCTATACAAAAATCACTATTGAAGACAGTGTCAGCTTCTTTTTTAGCTGCGGCTGCTTTCTGTTCTTCAGCAGTTCTGAGTTTACCAGCTTCATCTCGTTTCTGCTTCCTCTTCTCTCTCTCCACCTGAACACTGGTTTGGGGCCTCGTCCATGGAAATACACTAGGGACAGCATCCCTTTTCAGTCTGTTCCTCTACCGTAAGGTACCTGAAAAATATATATTTATCTTATTTAGTCTCTAAAATAAAATGAGGTCATTGTAATTTGCAGTCCACATTCTTAAAGTTCATTGTAATTTGTAGTACATGTGTGGACCTATGTCCTAAAAGTAACTAGTAGTATTTTTACTGGAAGTACAAATCACTCATGCCACACATACATACATGTACAAATGCACACAGAGAAATACTCACAAACACACAGCACTGTCTACTGTTTTTTTTTATACTATAACAGATCTGGTTTTGTTCTTTTGTGAGATAAGATAAGATAAGATAATGTTGCTTATAGCCCAGCCGACCGCAAAGGGCCATATCAGGGCTGTCACCACGTTAAAATCAACTCACCCGTCATGAAAAAAAAAAAAAAAAAAAAAAAAAAACCTTTCATACATCTCGTTAAATGACATCGTCTAGAAACGCACCAGAAACTTTGTTAAAAATCTTTCTTCCGTAAAATCTTAAATCAGATGAAAAATGTTAATCTCTCTCAAAAACTCAAGGATCACATCAGGCGGGACATCCCTGAACAGGATCTTCATGGACTCCGCTGTAAAATGTTTGTGTCTCACATCGTGCAAGTCCCAACACTCTAAAACAACATGTTTCATTGTGAGTGGCGCATGACATGGAATGCACCACGGAGCTTCTTCACTCTTTAAAAGGTAAGCATGGGTAAATACGAATGGCGGTGTGCAGCCGGCACAGAACCGTTTCCTCTTTACGACCTCCCGACGTGGATGGGAGGAATTCCTTAAGGTTTGGACGGATCTGAAAAAGTTTGTTACTCGTCTGTGTGTTCCAATCCTCCTGCCAGAGGTCTCTCACATAATCGTTAATTTTGGGTTTCACATCTGAGCAGGGGATATAAGTGTTGGACAGTTTCTCTCTTGTGGGTTCTTGGCTAAACGATCAACCATTTCGTTCCCGCCAATGCCAACATGACCAGGAACCCAAGCAAGAGTAATGTTGTAACCGTCCGCCTTCAACTTGCTAAAAAGTTCAAAAAAAGTAAAAGTTCTGGATGCTGAAGGTTGCGGCCAGCTATGGCCTCCAAAGCTGACAGCGAATCCGACAGAACCAGAAAGTCCCTCTTTGAAGAACGTGAGATTATCTTCAAAGCCAAAACCAGAGCAGTAAGTTCAGCAGAATAGACAGAAGCATCGGAATGGATATGTTCCAACAGTATCTGAGAAGGAGCCCCAGGGCAGTAGGCTGCACAGGCCACTCCATCTTCAGACTTGGAACCGTCAGTGAAAACTTTTTGATAGGATGGGAATTTGGAACAGAGCTCAGCATACAAAGCCTTGTACGCCAGAGAGCTGGTAGACTCTTTGCGAAAAGCTGCAAGATCAAAACGAATCTCTGGCGTGAAGAAGGTCCACGGTGGTTGATCCGGAAACTTGGAAAAATCAGATACTACACCTAGGTCTAGACCTGCATTCCGCACGTGAGGCCGCATACGAAGACCAAACGGCGGAATACATTTCGGGTTATTTCAAACTTACTTTGGAACGGAGGGTCAAAGACACAGTCATAGGCAGGATTCTGCGGTTCTGAGAACAGTCGGATATAATAATTTAAAGACAGTTTCAGCCTGCGATTGGACAATGAAGGTTCACCCGCCTCTGCGTACAGGCTGTACACAGGGGTGGTGCGGAACGCTCCAAGACAGAGACGAAGCCCTTGATGGTGGATAGGGTCCAAGAGTTTGAGGTAAGACGATCTTGCGGAGCCATAGACAGCACAAACCGTAGTCCAGTTTGGAACGGACCAGGGCTCTGTAGAGGTGCAGCAATGTTTTCTTATCAGCGCCCCAGTCGGTGTGCGCTACGACCCGCAGAATATTCAGTGCTTTCTGGCATGCAGTTTTGAGGTTTTTGATGTGGCTGAGAAAGTTCAGTTTTTGGTCAAAAATGACTCCCAGAAATTTGGCCTCTTTAACAGCTGGGATGGGAGATTTCCGACGTGAAGTTCAGGATCTGGAAAAAACTGACGGAAATTATGGAAGTGAATACACTGGGTTTTTGTAGCAGAGAAGGTGAAACCGTTTTCATCCGCCCACTGATGGATTTTATCTACGCAAAGCTGGAGCCTGCGCTGGACACTCGGGTACAGGCTTCCAGTTGCGTAGACAGCAAAATCATCCACAAACAATGAGCAGTCTGAACCCTGCTGAACTGATTGAACAATGTTGTTGATTTTAATACTAAAGAGGGCAGGAGACAGTATGCTCCCCTGTGGAACACCCAACTCCTGCTCGTGGACATCAGAGAGAGTGGTGCCAACCCGGACCTGAAACTGTCGTTCTGCCAAAAAATTTTGAATGAAAAGCGGAAGATGACCTCGAAAACCCAGATCGTGGAGATCATGAAGTATCCCCGACTTCCAGGTAGTATCGTAGGCCTTCTCCAAGTCAAAGAAAATTGCCACTGCATGCTGTTTGTTCAGAAAGGCATTCCGAAGTGTAGATTCCAGACGAATCAAATGGTCAACTGTACTACGATGTTTGCGGAAACCACACTGTTCTTTCGCCAAAAGGCCATCGGTTTCGAGTTTCCACATGAGCCTAGCATTGACCATTTTTTCCATCAATTTACAGACACAGCTGGTCAAAGCTATGGGACGGTAGTTAGATGGATTAGAAAGATCTTTTCCAGGTTTGGGGTTGGGAATAATGAGGGCTTTCCGCCAAGAGGGTGGAAAGCAACCTGTAGTCCACACGTGGTTGTATACCTGTAACAGGATGTTCAGACCTTCTTGCGGAAGATGTTTCAATAGTTGATAATGAATGTCATCTATACCTGGAGAGGAATCGCTGCAAGAGAGTAAGGCAGATTTCAGCTCGTTTAATCTGAAAGGAAGATTGTAGTCTTCCATGTTGTCGGATGAAAAGTTGCAGGATGATTTTTCTTTTAGGGCTTTGTTTTTGACAAAAGTGACTGATTTATTAGAAGAGGAGGAATTCTTTTCAATGGTTGAAGCAAGCAGATTAGCAACTGCTTTCTTCTCTGTTATTAAAGAATCCGAAAACTTGAGATGGTTCACAGTGGGACAGGTGTTCTTCCTTTGATTTTCTTAATGATGTTCCACACTTTTTTCTTAGAAGTTTTTGATGTCAGCCTGGAGCAGAAACTTCTCCAGGACCGACGTTTACTGATTTTAAAGTGTGTCTTGATTTAGCACGGAGTTTTTGATGGGCTCGAGCGTTGGGACCCGAAGGTCGATGGTATACCTGACGCTGAGCCCGTTTTCGGACTTTGGAAATTTGTTGGCAATCTGAATCAAACCAGGGTGTTTTTGGCATTTGAAGTTTGTCGGAAGACACTGGAATACAGGCCTTAGCACATTCAATCATAGTATTAGTCAGAGATTCTGCTGGGTCCGGACTCTGAAGAAAATCAGTGTCCTGGAACTCCTTGGAAATAGTGGCTGCAAATAGATCCCAGTTTGCTTTCTTATAATTGAGATGCTGAGAGACAGAAACATGTGCAGTTAATACAGGTTGTAGAAGGACAGGGAAATGGTCACTTCCGTGCAGATCGTCATGGACAGACCACTCATAGTCCAGGACCAGCGAGGGGTCACAAACCGACAAATCTAAACACGAAAGTGAACCTGAGGAAGAGTGGAGATAAGTTGCAGATCCGTCATTCAGACAACACAAATCCAAGTCTGAAAGGACATCCTCAATTAGCAGACCTCTGGGCGACGTACCGGCACTACCCCAAAGAGGATTGTGACCGTTAAAGTCACCCAACAGCAAAAAAGGTCGAGGAAGTTCTTCTATCAGACTGACAAGGTCCTGACGACAAACCGGAACAGAAGGTGAGAGATAAAGGGAACAGATTGTCACAGTCTTGTGGAGAGTGACTCTCGCAGCTACAACCTGAAGGGAGGTAGACAGAGTGACAGGACTATACAACAAAGTTTTGTGTAGGAGAAGGGCAACACGCCCGACAGTCCCAACGTGGATGGTTGTGCAGATTTCGAAAGAATATTAAAGCCAGAAAGAGTAAAGGTCTTCTGGCTTTGAATTTGAGTTTCTTGAAGAGCCACGACGGAAGGTTTTAGAGACTGACACAGAAGCTGCAGCTCCTCGAAGTTGGAATTTAGTCCACGGATATTCCAATGGAATATTGTACTATCCATGGTGCAGAGGCGAAAAGGAGAGAAATCAGGTCATCTCCTCTTCAACGTCCGCTTCTAATGGAGCGAATTTATTTTGTAGTTTCACTGGACTGTGGTGGTCTTTGGACATGCTGGCAGACTTGCCCGCAGGTGACAAAGGCCTGGAGTTTGGAGATGGTGGAGGTCTGGATTTGGGAGATGGTGGAGGTTTCTTCCTCATCTCCACCATTCCACACTGGGTTGAACTCCTTGCCCGCACGGGCACTGGACAGAGGAATTCGAGTTGCGGGTGCTGGTTTTTTAATCTGCCCAGCAGCAGATGTTGTAGACTGCTGGGCAGTCTGAGGGGTGGCGGATTTTTGCCTCCACCAGGGGCATTCACTGTGGGTTGGGAGGTGGTGGACCTGCTTCCACCAAAGCTTATCTGTCTTCCTGGCAAAGTTTTAGAGAAAGTAAAATCGTCAGTCTGGCAGCAGACTGAACGTGTCGATACTTTTTTTACCGCGAAGCGTATGAAGATGCTGTTGGCGTCTGACTGCCAACAACTTGCCTGCGGGCTTCAAAAAACGAGATCTTCTTTTCTGTTTTTACCTTTTGGATGGTCGACTCTTGTTTCCAGACAGTGCAGTTGCGTGAAGAGGAGGGGTGGTCGCCACCGCAGTTTGCACAATGCGCCGGGTCTTTACACGGCCCATCATGGGTTGCCTTGCAACAAACCCACACACCTCCTGCCAGAACAGCGGTCTCTGACATGACCAAACTTCTGGCATTTGAAGCAACGCATTGGAGACGGAACATACATTTGTATACGGACATTCAGATATCCTACCTTGATGACAGGAGGCAGCACAGGATTGCAGAATGTCAGAAAGAGGGTGTTGGTGTCCACTCTTTCTGCACCTTTTTTCACTGTCACCCTATGCACCTCTGTCACACCCTGGGATGCCAGTTCCGCTTTGATCTCTGCCTCTGAGACTCCTCTAAGATCTGGGCATCGAATGACTCCCTTAGAGGAATTCAGCTGTTTATGGGGGGTCACCCGGATCTCTCGGTCTACAAGCTTTGTAGCTTTCAGCAGCTGCACTGATTGTTTTTTACTTTTACACTGATGAGAAAGGTGCCGTTTCTGAGTCGCTTTATGGACTGTGGGTCTCCTGCAATACCTTGGAAGCCCTTCTGTATTGCAACGGGCTTAGTGCAGAAAGAGGTTTGTCCTGCTCCTTACTTTCCATGATCAACCAAGAAGACCAAAATCCTGACAACTGCCTTGTTTCATTTTCAGAATCAGAGTCTCCATCGGACTCCTGTGACGACCTTTGCGAAAATGACGGAACTTTTCTTTTTTTGGGGGGATGATGTTTAATGGAAGTCATATTTATAGGCAAAAATTTCATCTCTCCCTTACCCACCCACCTTGGAGTCCAACTAAGGGGCCAGGGCCAAGAATCACTATCTTGACCCCTTCCAGGCTTCAGGAGAGACATACAACAGACAAAAACCTACCAACCCTATCCCCCTGATCATGCTCAACTCCCGGGAACAGAGAGCTGAGCACTGCAGGGGTTACCTTGGCCAGCCGGAGAAAATGCCTGTTTTGACCCAGCCCCAAGAAGGGGAGCCGATTAGTACACCCGGGCCAAAGTGTACTCCCTGTCTAGGAGAGGTCCGAGCCAAAGTGATGTGTTGAGAGCGCTGGCCCTCTCAATCACCAGGATCTCATTCCCATCCGACACAGGTCGCACCGCACGGCAAACGCGGCGGATCTTAAGGAGACCACAGAGAGAAAAGGAGTGTGGAAAAGAAGACTTGAAGGGGAGACGAAGATAGAAAAGGGCCAAATAAGGGAGGCAGAAAACAAGAAAAGGAGAAAGGCGGGTTACTCTTAGTCAGGATCCTCACCCTTAGCCTATCTGACATGGGAAGCCCTACCAGGGGCATCAACTCCTTACCACGTTACGCTTAGGCCAAACAGCATCTGCACCTCTCAGGCCTAGAAGCAGTATGAAAAAAACAGCCTATCTCCAAGTACTGATGCCCCGCCAGCAGAGCCTAAGGGATCACTGGACCACGCAAACCCTCCGACCACGACAAGGTCGCAACCCCCCGGAGGGTCTTTTGTGAGAAAAGCTGCAAATATGTACATTGTATGAACAGGAAAATCACAAGAAAAATGTTTCTTACACACACACACACACACGTACACACACATCTTTGTATGCAAATGCACAATACCACAGTGAACAGTATTTATCAAGCTGATCAAAATTATAATCGGTAGTACAAAATAAATTGTTCATATTATAGCAAACGCAATCCATAAATCTATGTTCTTGTTTGGTCATATTTATAAAGCATGATCAAATTTCATAAGATCACTTAGGTTTCTTGATAAGTTAAACCCTTCCTCTTTCTGCACTGTTGAGACTGTATTTTTCTTTTCTGAATCAATCACAGACATTTAAGTGAAAAAGTACTTTTGGGTATGTTGCTTTGTAAGTTTTGGGAACCTTATGCATTCTTGAAATTTAATCTTCACCAATGAATGTAGCTCATATAACTATTAACTGTACTCCTTTCACTCATCTTCAAACAGTAACGTTATTTTTAGACTCGTTTACAGATCTAGTTTTCGCCAACTGAAACTGCAGCTCAATACTTATGCATACTGACTTTTGGTAAAATGACACCTTATCAAACTGTTGAGGAGAATGTTTGGAGAAATGGTGATGGGTGTGGAGACTGACATGTGTCAGGTACAAATGATTGACTAAACATTGGCACCCAAGCAGAAGAATCAAGAAGAAACAGTTAACAACTGGATTTCTATTGATCTGTGTGTAGAATTAATCAAATTCTTTTAGAAACCTACACCCTTGATCTAGATCGTAGATCAACAAGTATCACACTCAGTCTGCAAGGGGAATGAGAAGAGCCTCAGGAGAGAGAGAGAGAGCGAGAGAGAGAGTCGACTCATGGTTTTAAGCATGAAAATACAGGGGAAAACAAAATAAATTACCTTTCTGGACATACTGCTCAAGTTAGTCCTGAGGCAGAAAATGCTTGGGGCAAAACGATGGACCGATCAGTTGGTTTCCATTTGTCTCTCCGTACAGCGATCGTCCACTGCTGTCGGCGTTTTTTATCTTTCGGAAATGAATGGCCCATTTTCGATGCACATCCCACTACACAGCAACACCCACTGGGCATTGTGTTTCGTCGTGAAAACGCCAGGAAAAGTGAACAAAATAAGAAGCAAGTGGTGTTTGTTTACAACTGCAGCTCAGCTCAACACGCATTCTACAAGAAGATCTAAACGCTTTACAAGAGTGGGAAAGAACTTGGAAAATGGAATTTCATCCTCAAAAGTGCCAAGTGTTGCGTATATGTAACAAAACGCTCACTAATTAGATCAGATTATTCTATCCATAATACTATTCTTAAAGAAACTAATGCTGCAAAATATTTAGGCGTGATTATAGATAGTCGTCTCAAATGGAAAGAACATTACAATTTAGTATGTAAGAAAGCAAATAACATCTTAGCTTTCTTACACAGGAATATCAATGACTGCCCCCAAAAGGTTAAAGACGACTGCTACAAAACACTGGTTAGACCAGTACTGGAATATGGTTGCTCAGTTTGGGATCCTTACCATCTAAAGGACATTGATAACCTTGAAAAGATTCAGAAGAGAGCAGCACGGTTCGTAACAGGGAACCACATCAGAGAAAAGGGGAATACTAGGAAGAACATGAGGAAATTAGAATGGAAACCCTTAGAAGAGAGAAGAGCTTTTATTAAACTTAACACCTTTTTCAAAGGCAGAGCTAAAGTAATTGATATTCCAATGGAACAACTAGTATTGAATAAAAGTAGCACCAGGAGTGGCGGTCAGTGTTATACCATACCTGCATCAAATATTGACAGCCACTTACATTCTTTTTACCCCAGTTCTGTACGGCTGTGGAACTCACTGCCGGGTGCCATCAAGATTGCCACAAATGCAATCTCTTTTAAAAAACAAATTGATACAACAGTTTTGAGATCTGCATATTGATGTTTTTCTATTTTTTACTTCCCCAGATATTTTACTGTTAACTGGGCCTGAATTTGGCCATTGCTTTTAACTTCTTGAATATCGAGTGCGACCCCTTGTTGCCAAATTTGCTCCAGGGGCCAACAGTCTGAGTCGCACTATTTTATGTTATTTTATTTTACTTTTTAACATGCGCGCTGGTGACCTACTCGTTTTTGAGTGAACCAGTATTTTAGGAAGAAGAAGAAGAAGAACCCTCCGAAGTTCAGCGTATTACACCTTAAGACCCAGCGCCACCTCGCGGATTCACAGGGAGATAATTGTCAGCTAAGTCGACCATTGCATTTTACAATACATATATTAAATATACTTTCGAAATCAATGATACTTACATGATAATTCGAGGTCGAGGTTTTCCGAAAATTCTGGAAGCGTGGCACTGACCGTGAATCAAGAACATCAGGTGCCAGGATGCTCTTTTTCGCGACAGTCTGAGAGTTTTATTTCCGGTCATGGATATTTTTAGCCTATAGCTTCTGGAACTTTGGGTATTCCCCAAAGATGTGAGTGCATGGACGAGTCGAAGTGGATCACGGGGGAGTAAGGATTGTAGCTGCAGTGAAGGCACTGGTGAAAGTGAGCGAATTTGTATTGTGGGCGAATATGAAACTAGCTACCCTATAAGCTACAGTATCTTATCTTATCTTACCCCCTCCATCATGCTCCGCAACGTCATAAAGCAGAAGAATTTATAAGCAAATCTAATTTGTATCGCTTATGGTAGGTAGGTAGGTAGGTAGGTAGGTAGGAGCTATTATAGCCTCGCGGCTTTCATGTGCTCCATCAATTGAAATGACAGTACTTTTCCCGGTGTTTAGCGCAGCGTGATTACAGTTGCATATAATTTTATATAAATTGGGATGAGAACAATTTCAGTCATCAAAATCATTATACTATATCTTTAAAATTTGCATCTACATCAAGGAGGCTCTTAAAACGTTGATATTATTAGTTAGTTTGATGTAACTCGGAAGAGAATTCCACCTGCCAACTACTCTATTAGCAAATGAATTTCTCCTCAGGTTAGTGCAAGAATATTGAACAAATAATTTGCCAGTATTGCCTCTTGTGATGTTAGATTTGCTTAACTGGAATAGTGAGTTGAAATCAATGTCATCAACATGGTGGAATATCTTGTAAGTTTGAATCAGGTCACCCCTCACCCTCCTGGCCTTCAGGGATGTTAATCCTAAATATCTAAGTCTTTCACCATAAGGCATATTTTTGCATTCTGGCAGTATTTTGGTCGCTCTTCTTTGAACCTTTCTATTGATGAGGATTGTCTTTTAAGTAAAGGTACCAGATGTGTTTTGTCAGGACGCACAATACACACAACACCTTGTATGTCAGGATAGACAAGGGAGAAATATCCCTCAAGCAAGCATACCACAGGACACACGTCTTACGTGGGGAGAGCTCTGGCAGAAGTGGCGCCAGTTTATTCTGCACAATGGTCGTTTCCCGGATGCTTAGGATGTGAGTCATGCATGCATATTCATAGTGGGTAAAACCATTGGCACACACACACACAGTCTCTACAAGTTGTACCAACACATCTTCCCCCTTCTAAAAGTTAATAGCAATTAACTAAATACATAACATTTATCGTTAAAGTTTAGTGCGTTATCTTTAGAGTCCTTTTCAATGAGAAAAAATCTATTATTACTGGGGGAGATAATATCAATTAAAAGTTTCCAATTGTCACTGGCAGTTCTTCATATTTTCAATAACACAATGATGTTTGTACAGTTCTTCCATGTTCATCATTCAATACGCGTTTTTCACTTGTAAACAAATAAAAGTCAAAATTTTGTTCTTGTAACCATATTGTCTTCAGTGTTTTTTGTTAAGTATTTCATTCTTTTGTTTCGTAAGGAGACGGTTTAGAACACAATTGATTGTCAGCTTTGAATTTATGGCTTCCCCATGTAGTTGCATATGATTATATACGACAAAAAAGCAGAAGAGCACACAAAACAAAACTTTGTTTTGTGTGCTCTTCTGCTTTTTTGTCGTGTTTCAGTAACGCCGCAGTTTGTTTCATTTGCCGTATGATTATATAGTTAAAGATAGAACACAATATTACAACACTGCATGCAAAGCAATATTATTTCAATCACATAGCCATAAAAGTTGCAATCATGAAGGATCTGAACAACACAAGGTTAACTTGCCATAATAAAGAAGTCAACACACGTGGCTGTCATCGAAATCCTTATCAAGCACAATTATGGCAGATGTCGTTTGAATGACAGATAGCACACAGAAAATTATAATAAAAGACTAGATTCACAAGTGAACTTTACAGTTGTAAAGGAACTACGACACAATGATGCCATTATAAAGGACTTTGGGTGAATTTTCAAAAGATGCCGTCATAAACAAAGTTTCAGAACCTCGATTAAAAAAAACACACACATAGGACTGAAATGATGGCATTTCACTGTAATCCATAGGGGATACAACTGTATGCCTGCCAGACACGGGCACCAGGCACACAGAATAACACATCTACGTTGATACACAGTTGATACACAGAACTAACCTTTCTAAATATTTGATATCAAAACTGAATATTGCAGTATGCCTGCCAGACTCGGGCATCAGGCAACTGTGAAATACACAGCTATCACTGGAATCTTGCCGGCTTCTGGATCACTCGACCAGAACGCGTGCATAAGGTTGGTGGCGGTGTGGGTGTGGTGTTGTGGCCACAATGGACTGCTTACGCTGCCCGCTGGGTGATGGCGGCGCTAATCGCGAGCTGTCTGGCACCGGCGATGATCGGTGTCGGGCAAAGCGGCCACGGGGTCGGCGGCTGCTGTGTCGGTGGCTGCTGCTTATCTCGGAGTGACCTCGTTTTGCCCCCGAGATGAATGGGAGTAGAGGGACGACGGAAATCGTCCGGTCTGCATGCTTCTGGGTGCAGACGCTGCAGATGACGTCGGTTGCGACGTAGCTGGCCTTCAGGTGTCTTGACCAGGTATGACCGCGGGGGCACATTCTTCCACGACTTCGCCCGGCAGCTTCCAGCTTTGTCGCTGCCCGTCTTTATGAGGACAGGGTCGCCAGGCTTCAAGTCTGGGAGATTCTTGGCTCCGTGATGGCGGTCGTAGCTGCGTTTCTGCCGTTGCTTGGCAATTGCGTCTCGCTCCTGCACCTTTGCGGGGGTGACGATGCGAGGCTCCAACTGGGATGGAAGCATGGGCAGCGTTGAGCGAATTTTCCTGCCCATGGCTAGCTCGGCGGGACTTGCTCCAAGTCTGGGATGGGTGTCGCCCTGTAGGTTAGGAGGGCGAGAAATATGTCGTCCTGCCGTGAATTTCTTTGACGGTTCTCACGGCTCTCTCGGCGGCACCATTACTTTGGGGGTAATGAGGGCTCGATGTGAGGTGCTGGAACCCCCACTTTTCCGCGAAAGTCCGAAATTCACGGGACGTGAACTGAGTTCCGTTGTCCGATATCACTTGCTGAGGAATGCCATGGTGGGCGAAGAAGGACTTCATTTTCCCCACCACAGCTGCTGCTCTGATATTCGGGAGGTAGGCGATGTCGATGTACTTAGAGTAGTAGTCTACCTGCACCAAATAGTGTTTTGTTCTGATAGTCACAGATGTCTACGCCCACCTTCTGGAATGGGCGTCCGGGAAGACAGATGGTTGAAGGGGCTCACTGGGATGTGCCGGCCTATATGTCGCACAATGTCGGCATCTGGAGACAGTTGTCTTAATGTCTCTGCTGATGTGCGGCCACCACACAGACTGCGCGGCCCGCTCTCGGCACTTCGTGATCCCCATGTGCCCTTCATGGATTCTTTGTAGCATTTCTTTCCTCATAGAGTAAGGTATGACCACTCTGTCCCCTTTCACGAGTATACCGTCATGGATGCTCAGTTCTCCTCTTATTACATAGTAGTCACGGGCTGCTAGTACACATCTTCCTTGTGTTCTGGCCAGCCGTTGATCGTATAGTTAGTAGCAGCTTTGATGCAGACATCAGACTCAGACTCCTTTCTGATTTTGTTGAATCCAGCGTCACTGATTGCCCACGACGACTGGACTGAGTCGATGTGTGTCTCAACATCGTTTTGCTGTGATGTTGAGGTGTCGGCGGCCAGAGGACTTCTCGACAAGGCGTCGGCCACCAGCATTTCTTTTCCTGGCACATGCATGGCCTTGAAGTTGAACCGCATGAGCCGATCAGGAGACGCTGGCACCTTAGGGGAGTCTCTGAAAGGTCCTTGTTATTAAACAAAGGGACTAGGGGGCTTGTGGTCGGTGACGACTTTGAAGTGTTCCAGGCCGACGAGGTAGCGATCAAACTTCTCACAAGCCCATGTTGTTGCTAAGCACTCTTTTTCTATTTGGGCATACCGTCGCTCGGCCTTCTGCAGCGTGCGGGATGCGAATGCCACAGGCCGCACGATGTCATCGTGTTCTTGGAGGAGCACGGCACCAAGTCCGAAGCTGCTGGCGTCGGCACTGACGATGGTTGGCTTCTCCGGGTCGTAGAACGCCAGCGTCTGGGCGGAAGTCAGTGTCTCCTTGACCTTGCTGAGAGCACTGGCCTGCTGTGGTCCCCAGACCCACGCACGATCCTTCTCTAGCAATTCCGTCATTGGCTGGATCATGAGGAAAAGGTTAGGCAGATGGCGTCCAAGAAAATTTATCATACCCAACAGACGACGGAGGTCTGCCACGTTCTCCGGGTTGGGCATATGATAATGGCTTCTACCTTCCCTTTACTTGGCTTGACGCCTTGGCCATGATAGTGAAGCCAAGAAAGTCGATTTCTCTCTTGCGGAGTGAACACTTATCTCGTTTGAGCTTAACTCCAGCTTCATGAAGGGTAATCAGCGCAGCATTCAAGTGTTCTTCATGAGCCCTTTTGTCCTCGCTGAAGACAAGATAATCATCAAAGAAGCAGATGACATTCTGTTGGTCTGCCAGAATGTTTTCCATCGTTCTTTGGAAGATTTCCGGGGCGAAGTGATACCCTGGGGTAATCTGTGGTAGAAATATCGACCACAGGGTGTGATGAAATGGTTAGTTTTGGCTGTGCTGTCGTCTAGAGGTATTTGGAAGAACCCAGACGTAGCATCCAGCTTGCTGAATATTTTGGCTCCTTTCAAGCGGTGTATCACATCTTCCACTGAGGGCAGCATATAGCGCTCCCTCTTCACTGCAGCATTTAATTTCTTGAAGTCAGTGCAGATCCTAATTTCACCATTTTTCTTGACAACTGGCACCATTGGTGCACACCAGTCTGTCGGTTCATCCACCCTTTCGATTACACCAAGTTTTCAAGCTTCCCTAGTTCTTGTTTGACTTTGGGTAGAAGGGGTATAGGGACTCTACGTGCCGTCACAACGCTATATGGTTCAGAGTCTTCTTTATTTGTATTTTGACTGGAGGGCACTTTATTGGGTTTCCGTCTAGCTCACCAAACCCGATAGAGTCAACTCTTTTCACTAAACCCATCCTGCATGCTGCTTCTCTACTCAAGAGATTCTGCTGGTTTGAGTTCACTACGTACACAGGGATAGGAAATGTTTGTTCCTTGTATTTTGCTTCTATCAGAATCTTCCCCTTACAGTCTATGGTTCCCCCAGGGCTGCGGAGGATTGTCTTTGTGGGCTGTATTGGGGGCTGAGGTTTCAGTTCATCGTAGGTGTCATGTGACATGATAGAGACATCAGCCCCAGTGTCTATTTTGAAGGTGGCAGTACTGCTGCCAAGGAAACAAGTCAACAGTCCAAGGGAGATCACCATTGGTAATAGAGCAGAGGTAGTACTCATCTTCCTCTCCATCCTCCACCCACGGCTCGCGGCGCTGATCAAGAATTTCATTCACAGACTTGCTGCCCTTACAGGTCTGCGAGCGCGCGAAGTGGTTTGGCTTGCCACAGGCTTGCAGTCCTTTCCGTAGGCAGGCAACGCCGTCTCGCGTGAGAGCCCGCACAAAACCTGCAGTTGTGAATCAGGCCTCCACGTTCGTTGCCACGACGCTGGTACCCGGCGCTGGCGGCGCTAGCACCCCTCTCGCCTCTGGGACCACGCGGTGCAGTATGGCCTTGCCCTCTGCTGGGTTTCTCGCCGCGAGACCGGTGATGGTGTCGGCTAACTGCAGACACCTCCCTCTCACTCTCTCTTTGTGTTTTTAGCTGCAATTTGATCATTTCACTGTGCCTTGCTGTTTGCACTGCCCCTTTGCAGGGTAAGCTCACTCTCCATTTGAAGCTTTTCTGAAAGTTCTTGGTCACACACTCCAAGCACAAGTCTGTCCCTGATAGTAGCCTCTCTATTCTCGAATTCTGCTAATTCCGACAGTTCATAGAGAGCACGCACATATTCCTCTATGCTTTCCCCAACCTGCTGCACCGTCTGTGAAACACTGCACGTTCATGAATGACATTCCTTTTAGGCACGAAATAGTCCGTGAAACACTGTTCCACAGTTGTATAGTCTTTCTGCTGGTCGGCCGTCAACCCTGTACCGTTAATTGAAAGTTGATTGAAGATCTTGTCTGCCTCAGGCCCATACAGTACACCAGGCTGGCTACTTGGACTTCACCAGATTTCTTGTGTAGCTCTGACACTAACCGGTAACGGCGGAAATAGTCTCTCCACGCCGGCCACCGGAATGGCTCCCGAAAGTTGAAGTTTTTTGGCGGTTTAAAAGACATTTTTAACACTTAAACTGTCACTTCACAGGAGAAATCAGTTCTTTACTTCTGACACCATGTTTTGTCAGGACGCACAATACACACAACACCTGTATGTCAGGATAGACAAGGGAGAAATATCCCTCAAGCAAGCATACCACAGGACACACGTCTTACAGTGGGAGAGCTCTGGCAGAAGTGGCGCCAGTTTTATTCTGCACAATGGTCGTTTCCCGGATGCTTAGGATGTGAGTCATGCATGCATATTCATAGTGGGTAAAACCATTGGCACACACACACACAGTCTCTACAAGTTGGTACCAACACAAGATGACATTACCGTATTCCACATGTGGTCGGATGAGTGATTTGTATAGCTTTATAAACATATCTTTATCAATGAACGAGAAAGATCGTCTTATCAACCCAATCATTTGGTTAGCTTTACTAATAGCTTTCTGTATATGAGGGTCAAAGCTAAGATCACAGTCAAATGTAACTCCAAGGTCCTTTTCCTCTACACATTTTTGAATCTTTTGATTTGAATCACCCATTTTCATTATGTAATCATTTGAGGGTTCTTCTTACCAATGTGCAGCACTTTACATTTTTGAACATTGAAATACAGGTTCCATTTGTGAGACCAATCCTGCACATTGTTAAGGTCCCTTTGAATGACAGAGTGATTGCTTGAATCCCCGTAAATCTTTGTATCATCAGCAAAAATCTTACATGTATTTGTTATGACATCCGGTAAGTCGTTTATGAATATTGTAAAAAGGACCGGGCCCAAGATGCTCCCCTGTGGAATACCACTCAAAACTGGTTTGTCTGAAGAGTATACTGACCCCACCCTCACTCTTTGTCTTCTGTCAGTCAGGAAGTCAGTAATCCAGTCAAGAAGAGATCCATGAATTCCATAATTCTGTAACTTAATCAATAGTCTTTTGTGCGGTACAGAGTCGAAGGCTTTACGGAAGTCTAAATACACTATATCTATTGGTTTTTTGTCATCAGTAAGTACAGTTAAGTCGTCCATAACTTGAATCAGTTGTGTCATGCATGATCTTTTATTACGGAAGCCATGTTGACAGTCCGCAAAGAGTTTAAAATCATTAAAATATGATACTATGACATCCCTTACAATTGACTCTAGTACTTTACACATTATGCAAGTGAGGCTGACCGGTCTGTAGTTACTCGGGTCTTGTTTGGAGCCTTTTTTGAATATGGCAACAACATCAGCTGATTTCCAGTCATCTGGGATCTTTCCTGTCTCTAAGGATTTATTAAACAATATGCTGAAGGGGATTGATAATTCCTTACAAAGTTCTTTCAATATTTTAGCTGGAATTTTATCTGGTCCCTGAGCCTTCGAGGGGTCAAGATTTTTAAGTTTAGTCTCCACAATCGTTGGGGTAACTCTAATCTCTGAAAGAGTTATACCTTCTAACTTAAGTGGTTTGGTCATTTTAGGTAAATTTTCTATATTCTCGCGAGTAAATACACTTGAGAAGAAGTCATTAAGCGTTTCCACTTTCTCGGAGTCAGTTATTGCCATTTCACCTGAATCCATTTTCAGAGCGTTGATACTAGTGTTTATTTTCATTTTTTCCTGCATATATTTCCAGAAGTTTTTAGGGTTACTCTTTGCCTGGTAAGCTATATTTTTCTCATACCCTTTCTTTGCGATTTTTATCATTCTCTTTGAGAGATTTCTTTCAATAATATATCTTTGGTAATCTATGCCAGATTTAGTTTCGAGATATCTTTTAAAGGCGTTATACTTTTTCTTAATTTGTCTCAAATTTTTTCGGTCCATCCATTTCGGTTTGATTTTATACGTATTAGCTGATTTTCTAATTGTCACCTTTGGTATATGTCTGTCCATACCAGACTGAACCCAGTCTCTGATAAGAGACCAGCCCTTATTTACCTCCATGCCAACAAGTGTGCTCCAATCTGTTTCACTACCTTCCCGTCTGAAAACATTATAGTTACCTTTACGTAGATTATATTTGGGACAGTCTTCTTGGTTGATTTTGGTTTTTGCTACATACATTTGGAAAGTAAGCACTTCATGGTCACTCAATCCGAGCGGTGCTCTATGGTCTATGTTTGATATGAGACTATTTTCATTAACCAGAATGAGATCAGGCATGGTGGACTGCTGTCCATCTCTATGCCTTGTGGGGCATGATAATTTCTGAATGAGAAAAGCATTACGAATATTTTCAATTACTTCATTATCATCATCATTGGTCCATTGGCCATTCCAGTTTACTGATGAAAAATTAAAGTCGCCCATTATACAAACTTTGTGATACTTTTTTATTACCTCATGCTTCAGGAGTTGGAATAGTTTCTGTTTATTTTCCTTTGAACTCTGCCCACTCCTATAAATACAACCTAGTAAGACATTCTCATCATTTGGGCTTTTGAACTCACGCCACACACTTTCCTCAAAATCAGTTTCATTTAGAACATCACATGGTTTGGCATTTAGTTTGTGTTCTACATACAGTGCACACCCTCTTTTAGGTTTGTCATTTACAAATTGGTCAAAACCTGGTATATCATATTCAGTGGCTAATGGAACAGAGGAGCAGTTCTTTGGCAGGATTTCACTAAGAGCAATTATGGAGGGTTTTATTTCCTGGATAATTGATAATAGTTCTTCCTTTTTATAGGCAGCCAAAATGTCAACATTAGAATATAAAACTGTACAAAAATCTTCAGAGAAAGAGAAAGAATAATTACGAGAAAAAGTTCCTGTGTCGTTTTCTTGCCTTTGTTTCAAAAAATCCTTTTGTCCATCCCCATTCACTCTCATTCCTCTTTTGGTCATGTGGGAGTCAGACCCCCCCGACCCTCCGCCTTGGCGGGCTGGTCAGGAGGGTCCCTCCGCTTCATGACCTGACCATTCCTGATAATCAGGTTTGTTTCTCCCCTTTGTAGCCTGTCCTTTAGTTCCTGCCTCAGTTTGTGGTTTGCCTCTCTCTCTTTGGGGGTGTAATCATTGTTAAAGTAGAAACGCATTCTTTTGTCTGGAATGTCCACATTTACTTTGCTTTTTTTTATGATCGGTAAATACTTTCTTACATCTAAAACGAAAGTGTCAGATGTGATTTCTGGCATTTCCTCAGTGGGGACAGTAGTAACAGCAGAATTGACGGAAATTCAACTGATTGATGGGAAACGAAGCCGTATTTGAATCTCTGTTATGTGCCTACGTAACGGTTGGCACTTTCGTGTTCAGCAGCGTTTCACACATGTCTTAGAAGGCAGTTAGCGTTCACCACAAGGCCAATCAAATGTTTTTCATTATATTTTGCTTATGTATGATTCTTAGAGTCTGTTGTGTCAATGTAAACAGCAGTGTACAAGAAACATTTAACTGTTCTCCTTTCTGACGTCGTCTGCTCCTGATTTCGTTTTAATTGAAAAACACGTGACCAGGCAAAGGGATACAAATTGCAAATGGCTGAAACGAAGTTTGGTGATGTCAGTCGGACATGAGCCCAGTGCATGGTAAATTTGTTAGTTTTTAAAAATATTTTTTTATAAAAATATTCTGACCAAACGGCTAAATTAGTGGATTTATCGTGTCAGTGACACACATCGGTTTTAAGAATATGAAACGCTGGATCGGACCCGGTAAAACAGAAAGCAGCAGTGAGATGTTAAAGGGCATGTCTCCAGGACATGACGATCCACATCCGACCAAGTGTTCTTTTGGATTCAACTCAAACTTCACTAAAGAGCAAGTAAGTGTGGTTTCAGGACAAAAACGGGTAAACATGTACTTTAGAGTACGAAATTCAGGGGGCTGTTTGTACGCACTTTTTCGTGTGTTTAAGGTTCGGAACGATGCAAAAGCACATCAGACGGCGTCAGCCCGCTAGGGTGAAAGTGTGCAATTTGACGCACTTTTAGAGCTAACACAAGGCTATACTCGTGCTCTTTGTTGCTGACTGGCACAGTGTTGCCGACCATGCTGGAGTATTCCGACACTGCCAGCCAATCAGGATGAGGCCCTACAATGGTCTATATATAAATCTCATGAATATTCATCAGAAAGATACCATTTTCTACTTCACCTCAATGAGTACAAATTGCCGCATCCCTGCACAGTTTGACGCAGGCCCGTGGGGCAAATTGATGGGGGGTGCGTCAAATTGCACTGGGTAAAGCTGACTGATGAAAACAAAGCAAAAAGCAGCCGCCTCTTTTCTGTTTTCATTGTTGATATGGCCTAAACTCTTCAACTTTTTTGTTTGAACTATCAGGTCACTGGAGTAAAGGCCACAAACAACAATCTACCTGTGTGCTTTGTCCTGGGCTGCCCTTTCAAAATCTCTCAAAGTTTAAATTATCCTGCCTTTCTTGAATCCACATTTAGGCCTTGTCGCGGTCAAATTTGTTGCTCAGTCAAATCGGTTGCTGGCATACCAGTTTAGGCAAAAAATGACGTAACCAGTGTCCCAGTCTACTCCAAAGCAGAATCGATGGTCTTTAGATTAGAGTAGGGCGAAGCCCGAGAGAGGACGAAGGACGAATGAACGAAGGCCGTTAGGCCAAGTCGTGCTCACACATTTCTGAGTAGGCGGATGTGTGTTGTGGCATCAAATGACGTCATTTTTTGCCTAAACTGGTATGCCAGCAACCGATTTGACTGAGCAACAAATTTGACCGCGACAGGCCTATCAAGCAGCTGCCTCCTTGCTGTTTATATTGTTGACAGGGCCTATACACTCTTCACCATTTCTTGAACTATTAGGTCCCATTGAGCAAGGCCAACAACGACAGTGCGCCAGGCCACACACACACCACACACCACACACACACACACACACACACACACACACACACACACACACCATGAACCATTGAAGATAACATATAAAACGTTTGCTGCATAGGCCAAATATAATTTCAAATAAAACAAATGAAATTCATTCAATTAAACAATTCAGCAACAAAAACAAAGACAAATGAAATTCATTCAATTCAAACAATTCAGCACAAGAACATGACTAGTAAAAGGAAAGTTTTTCATGTAATAGGCACTTGATCATTACACAACAGACCAAAAAACGAGATATGCACCGATTTGACACAAAATGTAAATGTTACATCACACACACACACACACACACACACACACACACACACACACACACACACACAATAGTCCTAGCACATCAGGTCTAGTGCTTAGGTCCTCCGATGTAGATGGGCTATCAGCATGAAGTGGAGGCAGAAGATTTGGGAGCATTCATTTTCTCCAGTCTCTGCCTTTTCCTCTCAGCTGCCTTCTCCTTTCTTTCTTGCTTCTCCTCCTTCTTATCCTTCTCTTCCTGTTGAGCCATCTTCGTCTGGAAGACCTCATCACTGGTCAGCAGTCGATGCCCCTGAATAGCTGGCCTCTTCCTCGGTTACTAGCTGGTTTTGATGATGTAGGGACTGCAAACAACTGCTGAACGTGTTGCAGAGGGTGGGACTGGGGGCATGGGAACAAAGGGTTGGGCCAAGGCCTTGAGGTCGATGGTGATGTTGTCACCACCCTCCACCCTCGATGAGCAGTCCTGTAGGCCAGCCACATCCTCCACAGTTAATGGCAGGGTGACTAATTCCTCTAGGTCTAGGCCTATGTCTGTGTTCGTAGGGTGTTACTGTGCTGGGGACAGGCAGAGAAGTCTGGGTGCTTGAGGCAGGGAGATGGTCTGGGTACTGGGGGTAGGCAGAGAGGTCTGGGTACTGAGGCCAGGGAGAGAAGTCGGGTACTTGGGGCAGGGAGAGAGGTCTGGGTGCTCAAGGCAGGGAGATGGGTCTGGGTGCTGGGGATAGGCAGAGAGGTCTGGATACTGAGGCCAGGAGAGAAGTCGGGGTGCTTGAGGCAGGGAAGGATCTGGGTGTTGGGGCCAGGGAGAGAGGTCTGGGTGCTGGGGCCCAAAACAGGTTTGCTGGGTGGGGCCAGGCGGTTCATTGCTTCTGCTGGAGGAAGGCTTCTGGAGGATGACTAATCGCATCAACAGATGGATCCCTGTGGCTTTGAAGGCTTTCTTCAAGAGATCGACAGTCATCACCTCATTCCAAACTCTGCTCATAATGCGTGCCAGCTGATCTTGTTGATCATGTTGTCTGGATGAGCAGACATGTGCTCTGTACACAGTCTCTTGTAGGCCTTCTTGAACGGGCAAAAACAACCCGGTCAAGTGGTTGGACGTAGTGTGTGGTGTGTGGGGGGAACGCCATGAGATGAATATTTTCCGCTCGGGCAATCTCCAGCAGTTCCAGCACCTCATGTGACCCATGGGAGTCAGGAAACAGGATTTGATGTCGTTCTGGGCCACAGTGTTGGAGAACACCCGGCGAACCACTCCACCCCAATGGCATTCTCCATCCATGCATTGTGTTGTACGTCCATACTGACCCAGCAGGGCATCGTGGTCGCAAATGATATGTATGCACCTGTGCGTCTTTCCTTTGACGACAAACAGAGGTGGCATTGCCCACCCACAGCATTTATGACACCAAGGTGGTGACGCTGTCCCAAGTGTTGGCCGTCCTGGCCAGCAACTGCTTGGCCCCCTTTTTGTGGCCACCACCCTCGCTGCTGCTGGGCAAATTGAAGCCCGTTTTCATCAGCATTCCATAGCAAATTGGGTTTGTCCGGAGTTGGATGTTCTTGATCAGGTCCTCCACCTCCTCAAAGTATTCTTCCACCACCACATCATTCATTCCGCGCATGACGGTTTGTCCCGCATGGCTCAGGAATCCTGGTTGTAATTCTAGGTGGCGTTTTTTTCAACCCTTTATAATATCATCGCCAGAACATTGTTTTTAAATTGAGTCTTTAGTTTCAATTCCTGCAGATAATCCCACCTTTGCCAGAAACTGGGGCTTGGTAAGAGGGAAACCTGCATCAGCTGCCTCTAGAGTCTTTTGGACAATTTCCTTTTCAATATCTGCAGGATGCTTGGCTGTCGTCCTGCTGTCATGCCAAACGTAGCGCGGCATTGCATAGCATAGACGCAGGGTGGCTTCAGTACCCCAAACCGCTTCCCAGCACCCCGAATGCTCATGCCATCCTCGCAGGCTTCAAGAGCCTCTTGCAGCGCTTCCTGGGTATACTGGTTGTAGCGCCCTTGTTGCGGATGTCAGATGACGAGGCATGTTGAGTTGATTTTCCTGAAAAAACACATAACTAGCTAATAAGTAGCTTGACAGAGGAGTCAAAGCTGACTATGTAACATTATTAAAGACGGAGAGAGAGAGGGAGCGGGGAGAGAGAGAGAGAGAGAGGAGGGGGGGGGGGGAGAGACAGACAGACAGAGAGTCGGTCAGTCAGACAGATGCAATGAGCATACTCAAGCTTTTTTTTCAAATAGGCTAAGTCTAGTATATAAAAAAAAGCAAAATGACCCAGAGAAACAATAACAAAAAAGTTCACAGACACAAAGCCTGCCTAAGAAAAAAAAAATGCAAGCATCTAAGTAGGGGGCCTAAACTTACACATCTGCAGTGAATCTGTCAGTGCGTCATTTTGCATACCTACTGTTTTTTCATGGTTGCAATTGACGCAGTGAAAAAAGATGTAAAACTCAACAATACATCACACTTACTTAATAAAAACATCTTTCCTGTCAACTTTAATGACACAGAAACAACCTTTAACAAACAAAACACATGTTGTGAAAAGTAAAGTAATACTCACAAGTTTCGTAAGCAACGGTGCAAAAGTGCGATGATCGCGGTTGGGTTTCCAAAGTGATGTCACAGAGATTGCGTCACAACACACGCAGGCTCAGCAGCCATGTGCTTTTTTTTTTTTTTTGCTGTCTATTTTTAGCCGCGACTGTTGGCGTGATCAGTTAGTGGACAATCCCCAGACTTTGTGCCCTGGACGAGTCTAATCATCTGAAAAGGGGGGGGGGGGGCAGGATTGCAATTCTAAAGCATCAACCACAAGACTGCGTCATTTGTCCCCTGCGTCAAATTGTACACTTTTACCCTATTGCGCGGGCCCGCTATTGTGCGATTGCGTGGGCCCGCTATTGCGCGGGCCCGCTATTGCGCGACAGTGTAGCGGCCCGCTATTGCGCGACAGTGTAGCGGGCCCGCTATTGCGCGGGCCCGCTAGGCCCTATTGCGCGACAAAGACAATGTAGCGGGCCCGCTAATGCGCGACAGTGTAGACGGGCCCGCTATTGCGCGGGCCAGCTATTGCGCGACAGTGTTAGACGCAGCCTGGGAATACTGTACTGACAATAATGCGATGCAGCCTAAGGTATAGGCCGCCTAAGGTGTAGTAAACTTGCAGCCTACATACGATGCAGTAAGGCTGCAACGTATATTATACCTTAGGCGACACTGTCGTTTTATACTTAGGCTGCAAATCTTCATGGCAAAGACAATGCATATTTTTAAACAATGAAGGGAAATAAAGAGGTGTCACAGTATTTTATTCCACAAAATCACTTTTGCAATCCAACATTCAAAGCATCGAGCTCCAAAACACTACCTTATAAACAAATCTCAGGTGGTCATAATGATACCAACAAATAAACTGGCAAAGAAAATGTTGATATTGCATTCATTCGAATCTTGAAAATAAATTCAAACATAACACGGCATCCTGAAATCATCTTTCGTCTTCTCAAACTTCTCAATAAAAAAAATAACTAAAGTAACTTGGAAGAACAAAATTAAATACCTGAGGAAAATGCAAGTCATTTTTTCCGAAAACCTTGACAAAATGAAACCAAGAACACCTGTTCTCTGTCTTATGAAAATAAAAATAAAAATCATATTTCAAAACCCCAGCTTAATTCGTAAACTAATTTTTTAAAACCCAAAATGTCCCTTTTTAAAATAAAGCAACCCAAGCAAGAGTTTTTTTAAAACAAAAAAAAATTTTTTGTGCATAAAATACGAAAAATGTCGGTTTTATCCTTGATAGTTATTTTGTTGTCCCCCCCTTTTGCATTCGCTCTCTATATTCACAAAAAAGAAAAAGAAAACCATTGTGCTTTTGATTTCTAATCACTCTTGGGAAAATTTGTATCACATTCCTTTACTCCACTTATATGATCAGGTACACAATGAAGTTTTTTAAAAACTAAAAAACATGAAAATGTCAACATAATGGATGTTTTAAAAGCGTCATAAAGCGATTCCCCCATAATAACCTTGACAAACTGTTTATTCAAAGACAGTACACTGAAATCATTTGAAATAAAACCCGTTTCATTGCAAAAAATGCAATACTTTTTTGCTACTGGTTTAGTTTCGCTTTCCCAGCACTAAAACACAAAAGTTTCTGGTTTTTCTGGTTTCTCAATCTGGGGGGGACGAATGAAGCAATCCTTTTTACCTAGGATTCCAATGCAGTGGGGAAACTGCTTTCCCTTTACTGCTGCAGTTCCTTTTCCCTTGCTGAAAAGCCGTTTTGAGGCGCTCGACCCTGTCGCCCCAGTGTCGCCATTTCCCCTTTTTCTACCCTGGGAGGATGCCGGGGGCTGGCTGCGTGGGGTTTGGCTCCGCTAGGACTGCCGACCCTTAAAGTGAGTTATGAAGATCAGATGTTGGGATGGCAAAACTTGCACCGCGCTTAAAAGGAGCGTGATTGCTTTCCCAAAAAAAATAGTATAATGCTGATAAAGTGTGATCTTGTCTTTGGTATAAGCTGTGGGTCAAAGTTGTTTAATGGTCAACAAAATTCATAAGCTATAAGGATAAAAGGTGTTTTAGGGGGAAATATAACACAAAAAAAGTTAGGAGTAGGGGGTTTATGCCTTTTTTTTTAATTAAAAGGTGAAATTGATACTGATTTAAACTGTATTAATTATAAAAGCGATAAAAGCATAGGTTTAGTCCTTAAAAAAGGGGAAGACGCTGATGTGTTTTTGTTTATGAAGGGAAAAATTTTTTGGGGTTTGTTTTTTCCCTTTTCTTTTTAACCCCTCCGGGGGTGCGCCCTTTGTCGTGGTGGGGAGGGTTGGCGCGGCCCCGTGATCCCCTTAGGCTTTGCTGGCGGGGGCATCAATACTTGGCTATGGGTTGTTTTTTTTCAAATGCTTCTGGCGGAGGTGAAGATGCCGTCGGGGAAAGCGTACGTGGAAAGGATTTGATCCCCCTGGTAGGGCTTCCCATGTCAGATAGGTAAGGGTGAGCTATCTTGTTTTCAGTTTTCTTTTCCACACTCCTTTTCCTCTGGGGTTTCCCCTTTAAAAGACCCGCCGCATTTGCCGTGCGGTGCCCGACCTGTGTGGGGGAGAATGAATCCGGGTGATTGAGAGGGCCAGCGCTTCAACACTCACTTGGCTCGGCCCTCCCCTGACGGGGTACATTTTGGCCGGGTGTACTAATCGGCCCCCCTTCTTGGGGTGGGTCAAAGCGACATTTCCCCCTGCGGGCCCAAATTTAAAACCCCTGCAGTGCTCGCTCTTTTTCCCGGGGAGTTGGCATGATCGGGGGGGGGATAGGGTTGGGGCTTTGTTGCCCGTATGTCTCTCCGAACCCGGGGAAAGGGGTCAAGACTTTGGTTTTTTTGGCCCCGGGGCCCTTAGTTGGACTCCAGGTGGGTGGGTAAGGGGGGAAAAAACTAATTAACTCAATTGGTTTTTTCTAAAAATTCCCCCCAAAAAAAGAAGGGGAAAGGGCTGCATCCCTTTTTCAGGGAATTTTGATTCAGATAGCGATTCCGATATGGAGGACGCAGAGGACAGGTTTGGGCTTCCGGCCGTGACCCCGGTTTATCAAGGGGTTTTGGGGAACGGCTCGTTCCCATTCAATGAAAATCGCAAAAAAATGGAAACAGCTTTTGAGGGCAACAAAATTAGTGGACGGGAGATCAGGGGGGACTCCCAATAAGCAGTTATTCTAAAAGGTGTGTTTCGTCCCGAAAATTTAGCAGGTGTTTCAGAGGCAGAAAAAAAAAACGGGCTGGGTCCCGGGTGTGCGGGGGGGCAGGGTGAAGTAAAGAAGGGTGCAGAAAGAGGGGCCACAAACACCCTCTTTCTGACTTCTGCAACCCCTGTGCTGCCCCCGGAATAAAAGTGGCTATCTAAATGTTCGTGTTCAGCTGATGTCCCCGTCCCCGTTGAGGTGCTTTTAGGTGCCAGAGGTTTGGCCTGTCAGGGACGTTTTTTGGGCAGGAGGTGTGGGGTATTTGCTGAGGCAACCCCAGGTGGGCCGTGTATGATCCGGCATTTTGTGCTAACTGCGGTGGGACCACCCCCTCTTCACGAAACTGTCCTCTTTGGTTAAAGAACTGCTAAAAAAAAACGTATAAAAAAAAAAAACGGAAAAAAGATTTCCCTTTTTTTAAAGGGGGGGAAAAAGGTTGTGGGCAGTCAGACCCCGACAGCTTTTTTATGCTTCGGCTAAAAGAAAGTTCCCACGTCCCTCTGGCAGTCTGCTCCCCGAGATGAAATTTGTTTTTGAAAATTGAAAGTTGTCTGTCTTTGGTGGTGCAGGTCCACCCCTTGCAACCCAAAGTGACTGCCTGGTGGAGGCAAAAAACCCGCCCCCCCCCTCGATGCCCAGCAGTCTACAACATCTGCTGTGGGCAGATTAAAAAACCCAGCAATTCCCCTCGAATCCTGTCCAGTGCCCGTGGGGAAAGGGGGTTTCCCCCCCCGTTTTGGAGGGGTGGAGATGAGGAAAAAACCCCTCCCCGTCCCAAAATCCAGACCCCTTTTCCCCTTTTTGGCGTTGCCAAGGTTGGCCAACCAGTGTACAAACCTCAAAAAAAATTTAACCTTTAGCCCCAGCTTAAAAGAGGAGATGCCTGATCTCCTCCTTTTCCCCCTTGCCCCTGGATAATCAATTTCCATTAAAAATTTCCCGTGGACAAAATTAAAACTTTGGGAGCTGAGTTTTTTGTGCCAATTAAAAAACCCTTCCCGTCGTGGCTTTCAGGAAACTCAAATTCAAGCCAGAAGCCCCTTTCTCTTTTGGTTTTAATATTCTTTAAATTGCCAACCACCCCACGGGGGAGGGTCGGGCGATGTTGCCCTTTCATACACAAAACTTACTGTATAGCCCTGTCACTCTGTCTACCTCCCTTCAAGTTTTGCTGGAGAGTCACTCTCCACAGACTGTGAAAATCGTTCTCTTTTTTCCCCTCTTCTGCCCCGGTTTGTCGTGGGACCTTGTCAGTTGATGAAGAATTTCCCTCGACTTTTGGTTTTGGGTGACTTTAACAGTCCATCCTTTTGGGGTAGTGCCCGTAGTCATCCAGGGGTTTGGCTAATTGGGTGTCCTTTCGGATTTGGATTTGTTTTGTTAAAACGCGGATCGAAACTTCCTTCCCCTTTCCCCAAGGTTCACTTTCGTGTTTGTTTTGTCGGTTTTTGCCCCCTCGCTGGCCCTGGACTATGAGGGTCTGTCCATGACGATCTGCCGGAAGTGCCATTTCCGCCTTCTTCAACCTGTAATAACTGAACAGTCTCGTCTTCAAATTAAAAAAAAACAAATGGATCTATTTGCAGCCTATTTCTAAAGAATTCCAGGCACTGACTTTTTCAGATCGGACCAGCAGAATCACTGACAAACACTAGATCAAGTGTGTTTAAAAAATTTGTATTCCCGTGTCTTCGAAAACAATCCCCCCCAAAAAACCCGGTTTGTTTAGCTGCCAAAAATTAAAAGTTGAAAACGGGCCAAGCGTTTCCCCCGGGATTACCACGATTCGGGCCCAACGCTCGAGCCCCTCAAAAATCCGTGCCAAACGGACACATTTTAAAATCGTAAAAACGTCGGTCCCCGGGAAGCTTCTGCTCCAGGGGTACCCTCGAAAACTTCCCAAAAAAAAAAGTGTGGAACATCATTTGAAAATCAAAAAGGGAAAAAAACACCCGTCCCACTGTGGAAACCATCTCAAGTTTTTTTTTTGATCTTTAATAAAAAGGGGCAAAAAAGCAGTTGTAAACGCTTGCTTCAACCATTAAAAATTTTTTCCCTTCTAACAAATCAGCCCTTTTGTCAAAAAAAAAGCCAAAAGAAAAATCCCCTGCAAATTTTCTTCCGACAACAGGAAGACTACAAATCTTCCTTTCACGTTAACGGCTGAAATTTCCTTACTTTCTTGCAGCGATTCTTCTCCCCGGTATGGATGAAAAATTATTTCAACTGTTGAAACATCTTCCGCAAGAGGGTCTGAACATACTGTACAGGTTTTACCCTTTTTGGACTAAGGTTTCTTCCCCCTTGGCGGAAAAACCCCTTATTTTTCCCACCCCAAACCTGGAAAAGATCTTTCTAAACCCCTCAAACTACCCTCCCCTACTTTGACCCGCTGGTCTGCAAAATTTATGGAAAAAATGGTCAACCTAGGTCATGTGGAAACCGAAAACCGATGGCCTTTGGCGAAAAAAACAGTGTGGTTTTCCCCAAAAAATAGGACTACGTTGACCCTTTGATTGTTCTGGAATCACACTTCGGAACGCCTTTCTGAACAAACAGCATGCGTGGCAATTTTCTTTTACTTGGAGAAGCCTACGATAAAACCCGGGAAATCGGGGGGACTTCGTCTCCACGATTTGGGTTTTCGGGTCATCTTCCCCCTTTTTATCAAAAAATTTTTTTGGGAAAGACAGTTTTAGGCCGGGTTGGCACCCCCTTCTCTGATGTCCCCGAGCAGGAGTTGGGTGTTCCACAGGGGGCATACTGTCTCCTGCCCTCTTTAGTATTAAAAACAAAAAACATTGTGAAAAAAGTTAGCGGGTTTGAAAGGGGAAATGTGGTTTTGGCTCCCCCGGTTCAACCAGTTTCGACCGGGGAAATCCAGAAACCATTTTCGTTTTTGAAAGTAAGGCTTTAACTGAAAAATCCTCAACATTCTCTTTCAAAACCAAAAAATAACGATTTTCTACAAACAAAATACTGTGTGGATTTTCCCTTTTTAAATTTAAATTTTCAAAATTTTAGATTTAGTTTTGCTTTAAAACCTTGTTTTTCCCGGTCATTCCAATAACATCATTTTCACGCAAACATTCATCAATGCATCTTTTTCTTTTTTTAAAAAAACTACAGTCTTTTAAATGTTCTCTAAAAATTTTTTTAAAATGAGTTTATTTTTGAATAAAATCCACACACTTATCCAGCATGTTTCCCCTAAAGCTGTTTCGACAAAGTGTTTCTCTTTTTAACTATGTTCTTTTTGTGAAAAAGTACTATAAAAAAAATGTGTCTGCGTTCCCTTTAAAAAAATAAAAAAAGCGTTCTAGACCTCATCAGTTTATTTTAGGATTAACAAAAAAATGTTTTCATCAGTCATATAAACCTTCTATCATGAAGCTTTGTTCCATTTAGTGTTGGGCAGGAAAATTACAATATGATCAAAAAATTTTAAAGAAAACTGTTTGTAAAAGGTTGAGGATAAATATTTTTTTCCCCCACAACCCGTTTGCCACAAAAATTTTGAACAATGAGGGGTTTTTTTCATAAAGTTTAACGTCCATGTTTTATAATAGAAATTTTAAATTTAAATTTAGTTATTTTGTTTATATTCTCTCTGTTAAAACCCTTTTGTTAATAAAATCATGAGGCCTAAAAGTGTAAAATTTAATCCAAATTCAGTTCTGTAAGATTGTTTCTATTTAAGTCAACTTGATTTTTTTTGCTTGTTGTTATGACCTTATTCCTCACCATTATGAGAAAGCGATGATAACTTTAAAACGTTTTAAGTCTAAGTTTTTCCAGCTAATATTTAAATTCCTTTTAAAAGGACGTCACTGACGCCCCCCAACCCATCCCCTTTTCCCATCTTTAAAAACAGGGAAATTTCAAATTTATTTTGAAGTGTCTCCTAATTTCCTATGTGGAAAGAACTGAATTTTGTAGAAAACTTTCTTTAAAAAAATGTTTCTCTTCTTGGAGGTGTACTGTTTTTTCCCATACGGCGTTATTTCAATCTCTTTCCCGGCTATTGTCGTTTTGGCATAAAACTTAATGTAAAGGGCCCGAGTTGAATGTTCTGAAACTTTTTTTCGGCTAAAAAATGTAAATGGGCTTATGAAATTTAAAAATTTTTTTTCCCCTTCTAAATTGGGTTCAAGTGCCCTTTCTGTCAGGTTTCGAATATTTTTTATTATTTCTGTCCAGCATTATTTGTTCTACATTTCGTAGTTGTTCTAGTTTAGGAAAAATTTTTGTTGTCGCTAACTCTTTGCGTTTTTAATCCCCATCTTTAGTGTACTCAAACCTCAAAAGGCCCATCCCCACCGTTTGTTCAAAGTCCACAACGTCTGCAAGGTCTTTTAAATTCTAAGGTTTACCCCTTACAGGCGCCCAAAGTAACTCCCGGGTTTTTCTGGCCCCCCCGACATTTTTTTTAAACACTAAATTTTTTTTTTTCCAAACAATGTGCGGTTTCCCAATTTAGACTTTCCCTGTTTTGTTGCAATTTTTTATTAAATGATCCCACCCTCCCACAAACTAATCTTTTAAACTGTAAATTAGGGGAATTTTATAAATTTCTAATCGCAATATGCGGCTTTTTCCCCGTGGAAGGCTCTTTAAAAAGTTTAGGGCCTTCCATCATATAAGTTTTCATCAGTGCTCAGCTCATCCAAAAACTAGAGTAAAGAATGTATGCAAGATCGAGCGGATTTTTCCCATAATAGTTTTTTTGCTGCAACTCTAAAATAGAATGGCCGATGGCAGTTGTAAAACCCAATTTTAGCTAGCTTTTTAAAATAGTACCCCTTCTTCTTCTTCGGGTTTTAAAGGAACATTGTTTTTAGATTCGCATTGTTAAGTTTTGAGGTAATGTAAAGTTATCATTGCTTCTTTTAGTGAGCAAAACCGTAAAAAACCATAGGTATGGTTAAGGGGTAACTAATTGTCCCTTTTTTATTAACTTTTTATCTTATTTTTCCCTTGGATTCGGTTATATTTAAAAATAGACTTTGTAAAATATTTCATGAAGCGCAACCATTTTGGCCCCGCAATTGTTATCAATAGCATGTTCTAAAAACGAAGGGCGGTCTTGAGTTGTTATTGTTACAAACATTTTTTAAACAAAATAAAAATGAGCGCATTTAAATATACTGATGCAAAATATTCTGTTGGGCCGCACTACAATCTTAAAAATATAACAACTGACACCCTTATCATTTCTGTGACTCAGACTGACACCTTTCAAGTAAAGGTGAGTACTCCATTAAGCAGATATCTTAACCCCCCTATTAAAAAAGACTACATCCCAAAAGTGTGGTTCAGCCATCCGATGCAGTTTTATCAGAACCAGTTAAACTTTGCTGTGTTCTGTGCATCAACTGGGTGTGGAGTGTCGTATGCTGATCATTTAAATCATCCCGATCCTTTGGTGAGGTCAGTGTACAGATTTCATTTTTATTACACCTTCAGACGTATTTTGACTGAACTGCAAGCACCATTACCAAATGACAAAACCGTTTAATCCATTCAGCAACAGAATAGACATGAAGGCTTTTGAAAGGATCTGTAACGAATTCAATATTAAGGCTAAGACAGACTTTAGACAAAAGTTGGATCTTAATCATGGTCTAGGCACCCCTTATTTTTGGGGCGTGCACAGAAAGTATAACTATGACTGGAATCCTCCTTACACATCTTTCTCTTCAGGCACAGCTGTTCACCTCGGGTCCATAGAGCAAGAGCATAAACAGCATGGACAACATTTATCTTAGACACTTCTAAGGGCCTAACTAAAGAGGATAGAACGAATAAACGACTCTATTCGTACTTGCGTTTGGTGTTTGCTAGGTTCGCAAGCACAAACGAGATCGAGCATAACTGATCCTTCTACTGGTTTTGATGCACAAAAACAATACTTAGCAAATTTAGAGGACGCTATTAATTCTACAGTTGATTTGCCTTCAAGTATTAAAAAGGTACCAAAATGTTTTACAATTTGCAAGATCGAAAGTAGACTTTGCTGTTGGCGCTGGTTTATACATGCTGCCTTCTGACCTCAGACTCCAGATAGGAACAATAATAAACTACAATAATGAAATCCTTGTGGCAGGCAATGAACAGAAGGTCGGAGAAAAAACGAAATAAATTCTGAGCCAGTAATATTGCAAGCAGTAAACAAACAAGTCGACCCCCCAAGAATAAGTCATCCAATCCCGTGGCCCAAAGCCCAGAGACTGTTGAAGTCAAAAAAAATAATGACCATGAATATGAAAAGACAGCACTTGTTCTTGGATTAACTGGCCTAGGATTACTCGGTCTTTATTTTACTAAATATTAACCCAACTATTAAGAGAACTAATGTCCATAAGTGCTCAGCCATAAAGCCAACTACTTTGCTTGCAGTAGACAAAAGCCAGCTAACAATACCCCCTAATATACCGGCAAAGCGTCCATGGCTTTACTGGCTAATTTTTTTAATAAACCCGCAAGATGATCAAGCTGTTTTTTTACCCATGATTTATCAGGCAGCGATGGGGGCGATGGCGTTTGAGGTACGGGGATTTGACCTCCACCGCCGCCTGTAATACCCATCACCGTTACTTATTGCAATCCTAAAGGCCGTTATAACGCTTGCAAATGGACTCCCTGCTTCTAAACATGTTCTTACTTTCTGCTAGGTTGGTTATAAAAAATTCTTTGGATAGTTTCTCTTATTCTGCCCCTTGGGTTTCGAAAAATTGTTCTGGGTTAGTAGCAAAACTTCTGTCTTGTTAATTCCTCTTGTTAAAGATCTTTTAGTCTTTGGGTTATTCTTTTTTTAATTCGGGCCCAAATTTTGGCGCATCACCCTCAAGGGTTTTTTCTTTTCTTTTTTATATGCTCATCTTTTTCCCCTTTTTGCAAATTTTTTGTTAATTCCCCTCTGATGGTTCTTAAAGCATGATCAGGGCCGTATTTCTCGCGGGGGTGGGCGATCGTGTATAGTCTTTAATGCTTTTTTCTTTGAAAAACTGGTTTTTGTTCTATTTGCATTTATTTTCGTTGCCGATTGTTTTAATTCTTTGTTCCATGTTTTGTATTTTTGGGTTTTCTGTTGGGGGTTCTTGTATATGTTTTTTAAATTTAGAAACGCCTCCCCCTCTAAATTTTTGGGTTTTGTAAAAGCCAAGGCGATTTTGTTCCCTTACACCGACCTTTGTTAATGGGACTCTTTTTTAAAACTTTTTGGTTGGTTTAGTTGTAAGGAACAAATTTTCCTTTGGCCTCCTCACAAAAAAAATGGTCATCTTTTTACTTCAAAACATTAGGGTCTATAAATTCGGGGGTTTTTGGGGTACACTTTGGAAAATATTGACCTTTCTTTCTGTTAATTCACGCCCAATGAGGGGGCCCCAGCGAAAGCTGTATTAAAGGGGTCATTTCACTCAGTTTCTCCAGGGTCTAAAACATCATAATCTTCTTCACCCTTTAATGCCCCCCCATTTTTAAAAAATTTAAATTTTTTATTTTTTTTTAAAAAAAATCACAAGCATGGTTTCAAAATTCCGACCCCCATAGAAGACTGAAAGAGCCCCTTTTGGGGGAAGGGGAAAAAAGGGAATATTACTGTTCCAAATAAACCGTCTACTATTGTTCGATCAAAAATTCTATTTAAAAATTTTCCCGACCTAGGAGGGATAAGTGATTGTGCCCAGGCTCTGCGGGTTCTTTCTTTCAAATACAACTCGCTTCAACAACAGACCCAAAAAAGGAAAGTTACAGAAAACTGGGGCGGCAATCGTTTAAAAAAATTTCTATAAAAATTGAGGGGGAAAAAAAATATTTTTTTTACTAATGCAGACTATTTTTTTTAAAAAATTCATCTATGGCTAACCGGGATGAAAGGGCTGCTTTGCTTTCAAGGAATCGAAAAAGAAGAAGCCTAAAACATAGAATGGCCCGAAATGTTAAAGACCAAAAAAAGGAATTTTTTAAAACCTTTTAAATTTTTTGCCTGGTATTTTGGAAAGCTTTTTTAAAAAAACCCCCTTT
>JAFLJL010001422.1:97680-105969 GCA_018398815.1 Conus ventricosus | reverse complement strand
TGGCCCCCTGCCCCCTTTCCTTGCCCCCTTGGGCTGAAGGGGGCTGGCAGAGGACGGGGAGGGTGTGGCGGTCAGCCCCATCCAAAGCATTTATTTGTGGGGGTTCGGGGGCCCAGCTTCTGTCCAGCTCTGAACATGATGTGGGCTCAAATGGGAAGACTGGCATCACACGTCAGATTTCATTCATTTCATCCTTTGATCTCCATTTTTAAAACCGTTCACCCCATCCACCATTAACAACATTCTGCAGGATTCCACCTGTCAGGGGAGGCCTTACGCTGCATTTCTGTGTTGGTAATTAAAAAGCTTTGCCATTAAAACCTGCTATTTGAGATCTAATTGCAAAATGAGGATCATTTCATTCAAGGCTATCTTGCGCCAAGAAAAATGATTGCTCGTTCATTTTCGTTGTCTGATTGTTTGTTTCTTGCCTGAAGAAGACCTAAAGGTTGAACCATGTCGTGTTTTCTTGTGATTCACTTGTCCACGTTCTTTTGGTTGTGCAAACATTAATATTTAAATCTGTATTTGGGGAAATGCCTGCTATTTGCAGAGCTCAATCTGAATACCGCAAATTTTAAAACATATTTTTCATTTGGTGTTGAGTGCGACTATGAGTGATAAAGAAGCGGCCATGTAACATACACCAGGGCAACTCTGTGGGCCAGAAACGGGTGACTCCATCATGAGGGCTGAGAAGGCCCTGCACACTTTTAAAGGGGAGTGTGCACGGGCTGTACGCTTCAGTGACTCTGTGTCAGGTAAACCAGCACACAGGGAGTCCATGTTGTTAGTAATGACAAATTCCTCACTCCGCAAATCAGATGGGTCAGTTTTAAACATCAGCAAGACAACCCAGACATATGCACAGAAAACTACAGCACAACTGAATGGTAATAAATGGTAATGGGTCTCCCTCCCCCCCCCACACACACACACACACGTTTTTGTGCAATTTTTCATAGTATCCCATTTTGAAAAGTTCTTGAAAGGTTGTGCTATAAAAAAAAATCAAATGGTAGAGACAGGAATTCCATTTTAAGGAAAGGGTAAAGGATCAACGAAGTATCTCCATGGGTGTTGCTCACATTTCCTGATCAACACTGAAAGCATCTGGGTCTCTCATCCCAGCTGATGCTCAGATAGAACAGAAAGTGAAGACCACAGCCCTCCCCAACGTAGTTTCAGACCACAACAGAATTCCACAGCATCATCTTCCTCATCCTCAATGATAAACCGTGACAAAACTTTCACATTCTGTGAAATGCTATGAGCTACGCCTGGCAATACTGCAGGTTTCCCATTTGTTCTATGCTTTCCTTACCTCCTGGTGCCTGCACCCTGAAAAACACATATATGCACACCAGCATTATGGTTAGGAAATGTAAAATTACAGTCACATGAATCATGATCAGCATCAACCAGGGCTGTGTGGAGTGTTCATGAAGAAAAAAACCCACAAGGAACACCGTCATCAAAGAGCGGCCCCCCAACATTTCATTCAGAATGGTGACAAGAAAAAGGGTTTTATGCAGAAGTCGATACGTTTTGTTTTGAAAAGGCCCATGGGAGTTGAAAATTCCCTTTTAATACAGGAACCAAACTTGTGACAACATTTTCTTCTTCCTTTAAAGATACATTGTTCTTCCCTGTGTTATGACTGGTTATTTCTAAGATTTCTAATGAAAATGACTTTTACAATTTAACTAAAGTAAATCAAACAGTAAATTTGTGGCAAGACATAACTACAAGGGAGTCAAGAACAGCTCACTCACCCCTAAGAACGACCAGGCAGGAATTGTTTTTAGGGGTGGGAACACAGAGGGAGCAGGGGATGTTGGTGAGGGACTGGAGCAGGAGCTATGGGGCGTGGCTTCCTGGGCAGACAGGCAGGTTGGCCTGCAACCCACAGGCTTCTGTCAAAAACAGGCACCGACATGAGCAATGCTGGACACACCATCTGCAGGATTTAAACTGCTGTGATCTTTCCTTTTAAAACAGGCCCTCTGCAATTACTTTGCAGAAAATAAGGCCTGAACTGCAGCGATGACAGCTGCTAAAAGAGGAAGACAGGACTGTGTGTGGTTTACCATGAATCCCAGTGTGCTAATGGTCATTCGAGGAATGAGCCCCCAAAAAAGGAGTTTTTTATACAATGGTGAATAATGCGGAATACGACCCTGTTCTTCCAGTAGACATGTTTTTCCCAGTACATATCTGTGACTTGCAACACACACTAAGACACACGGGACAAAAGGGAAAACCCAGTTTGTCAGACAGACCTTAAGTTGCACTGATATAAGCAAAATGAGATAATACAGTGAAAATGAATGAAGTTAAAGAAACAAAATTTCTAAATGCAGATTAAAAGGAATTTTACCACTAAAAGTAGTTTTGGTGGTGAGAACACCATTTGAATTACGGACTGGGTGTGTCTCTTTTTTGACGCCAAGAGCACAGACACAATCAGCCGTGTCTCCCCAATGAGTCCGATCCAGCGACGAAAGGCCTAGGAGCAGGCAATACATATAAATCTGCCTTCGAGAGGGATTGTGATGGTTCTCCCAGTAGCTAGGGAAGGGGTTTTATATTTAAAACATATATTTTCTTCATCTTCAATTTTTTTTTTTTTTTTTTTTTTTTTTTTTAAAACTTTGCCAAGTCATTATATAATGATGGAAAAATTGTTAACCTGCACTTGTTTTCCCCCCCTACTTAATTGTTCAGCATTGTATTGTTTGGTCAATCAGTGGGCGATTGCATCTCTTAGGAGATCCAAAATAAAGGTTGCTCTGCACAATTTTTAGCCGCTGACAATGCTTGGGTTTTTGAACAGCAGAGCTGACCACTCAGACTGTTCCATATCTTTTGATCTCCCTTGCATCCTTAAATGGATCCTCAAGCATAGGCTCAAGATTGTCCCCTACATTTCATTCTGTTTACATAGTGTTTTAGTTTTTCACAACTTTTTTCCCCCCCACACTTTCATTTTGTTTTAGTTTCTACCCTTTTGCTGGCTGCTTTGGGGGTGCTGTTGGATTCTTTTTTTGAACCCCTTTGGGGGTGAGAAACACCACAGAATTATGGACTGTGGTGTGTCTCTATTTTACGCCAAGAGCACAGACACAATCAGCTGTGTCTCCCCGATGAGTCCCATCCAGCGGACGAAAGGCCTAGGAGCAGGCAATACATATAAATCTGCTTTCGAGAGGGTTTGTGATGGTCCCCCCCTGCAGCTAACAAAGGGTTTTTACATTTAAAACATGTATTATCTTCATCTTCAATTTTTTTTTTTTTTTTTTTTTTAATCTTTGCCAAGTCATATTATAATGATGGAAGAATTGTTAACCCGCACTTGTTTTCCCCACTACTTAATTGTTCAGCATTGTATTGTTTGGTCAATCATGGGCGATTGCATCTCTTAGGAGATCCATTAAAGGTTGCTCTGCACAATTCTTAGCCGCTGACAATGCTTGGGTTATTGAACAGCAGAGCTGACCCTCAGATGTTCCAATTTTTTGATCTCCCCTTTCATCCTTAATGGATCCTCAAGCATAGGCTCAAAGATTTTCCTTACATTTCATTCTGTTTACATAGTGTTTTAGTTTTTTTCAGCAACTTTTTCCTCCCCACACTTTCATTTTGTTTTAGTTTCTACCTTTCGCTGGCTGCTTTGGGGGGGTGCTGTTGGATTCTTTTTTGAACCCTTGGTGGTGAGAACACCACAGAATTACGGACTGTGGTGTGTCTCTATTTGACGCCAAGAGCACAGACACAATCAGCTGTGTCCCCCCGATGAGTCCCCGTCCAGCGGACGAAAGGCTAGGAGCAGGCAATACATATAAAACTGCTTTCGAGAGGGGTTGTGTTTGGGCCCCCCATGCAGCTAGCAAAGGGTTTTTATTATTTAAAACATGTATTTTCTTCATCTTCATTTTTTTTTTTTTTTTTTTTTTAAATCTTTGCCAAGTTTATTATTATAATGATGGAAGATTGTTACCTGCACTTGTTTTCCCCACTATTAAATTTTTCAGCATTAAAAGTAGTTTTGTGATATACTTCCTGTCTAAACAAATGCCTTTTTCCCTACTTGGCATTTAAACATTGATGATCAAAAAAAACAAACCCTCACAAAATTGGGGAAAACAGGGAGTTACCCTCACTCCATACCAGTTAGGCAGTACGAGTGATTGCTTTTCATGGTTCACATCAAAGCGCCATATTCAAACTAGCTCACTTTTCACTTTCCTTAACAAAGCAAATAAAACAGGGGGGGTCCCAGTGTTTGGAGAGAGAAGTATATCCTAAAAACACTTTAAGTAGTAAATTCCTCTTCTCATATTACCTTTAAGCCATGCTAGACTTGAAAAGAATGGTGGAGAACACTCATCTGACAATGGTGACACTGATCCCACGCAAAATTATCCCGTATAACTTCCCAAGCCTTGACAGACTAAAGCTGACAGTACATTATTTTCTGTAATTACATGGATGTCACAAAGTGTAGTTCTCCTCAATCTTATTAAGTCTTGGGAGTTTTCTGCTTTCTGCCTTGCCCTTTGAAGGATGGAGACGGAAGAATCACAGCATAGAAAATTGGGGAGTTTATGTCTTACTGTTAGCTTTAAAACCGCCCCCATTGGAACAAACAGTTGTAATCTAAAAAAAATGGCCGACGTCGCGGAAGGTACATTATTAATGCAATGGCGGGGGATGGCAAGATTTAAATGTAGGTAGTGTGAACAACGGTCTGTTTCATATACAGTGCATGCTTATGTACCTGTTCTCAATTTCTAAAAGGATTCAAGGAAGGTATTCAGTAAAGGAGTATTTACTGTAAATTTGATGGAAGGGTGAAAAGAATTCAGAAAGTCACTGAAAAAGATCAAGGTCTAAATTTAGTGCCTGTCCACAATATAAAAATTGTTGCAATAAATCTTTTCCACTGTTTTGGGTTTATTTCACAGGACTCATTTCAAATAGGTGGCTTTCCAGCCACCCCCAAAAACAGGTTGGGCAATGCAGGTTGCCCTGGGGGTTTCCCATAGCTGTTCTTTACTTTTGTCGTTCAAAAGTAAAATTATTTTTTAAAAAGTTAATAGTTCAAGGAGAACTGGTCCAGGAGGACCTTTTCACAGGGTTAGAAGCAATAAAAAAAAGATCATGGATTTTTCTATCTCATCATGAGGAATGATGTATAAAGAATAACGACATCAATAGCTAACAGTTTAGTAGTTGGGGAAAAGGCCCAGTTTGATGTTCCATTCATTCCTAGTCTTGTGCATGTGTAGAGTCCTGTACATAGCTAGCTAAGCTGTGACATAGTCTCTATGCCAATAATCAACCGTTTAGAAAGAAGAATGTCTTCTTAAACTGAAAGGCAGAGGATCAAATTACCACTTTCGCGGTCCTGAGGAGAAAAAAACCGGTTTTCGAAATATCGGTATATGACCAGGATTATATGCTGGTGAGTTTCCCTCCCTATTGGAGGATGTCCCCCCCTGGGACTATAAGCTTGCTGAAGGCACATTTTGAGAAGCTTTATTTTATTTTTCCCCATTCACCCACTCAAGCACATACTGTTAGTTAGGCGAATTCATCTACCACTGCAGATTTTAAATGCTTATCTCTCCCCTATTTCTTCAATCTAAGACATAAGAGCAAGCTTTGTTTAAAATTCAATATTTTCTTGCAGTCATTGCAACACCAAGCTGCTCTTTTAAGTTGCTGGAAAACGGTGCTCGGTACTTATCCTTGGAATTTATTAGTTGTTGTTTTTAGTCCTTGCGGATTCATTCCAAGAACGGGCCCCTCAGCCTGTGTCTTAAGAGGATATCTTTTTATATTTTCTACTTTTCAAAAGAAAAGTACTTGTTTTGCTCTTTCATCATTTTTTTTTGCTTCTTAGGTGGCCCCTTTGGTTGGTTTTTTGAAAACTCAACAAACTACTGGGTATTGCAACCAGCCTTTTCTGGATTGCATTCTTCTTAAAACTGAAAAGGCAGAGGAGTCAAATTACCATTTTCCCGCGGCCCACTGAGGAGAAAACACAGGTTTCGAAATATCGGTATATGACCAGGAGTTATAATGCTGGTGAGTTTCCCTCCCTATTGGGGATGTCTCCCCCTTGGAGACTATAAGCTTGCTGAAGGCACATTTTGAGAAGCATTTATTTTTTTTTCCCCATTCACCCATCAAGCACATATGTTAGTTAGGCAGAATCATCTACCACTGCAGATTGAATGCTTCTCTCTCCCCCTTTTCTTCAATCTAGACATATGACCCAAGCTTTGTTTATAATTCAATATTTCTTGCAGTCATTGCAACACCAAGCTGCTCTGTAAGTTGTTTGGAACGGTGCTCCCCCGTACTTATCCTTGGAATTTTTTTAGTTTGTTGTATTTTAGTCCCTTGCGGATTCATTCCAAGAACTGGCCCTCAGCATTGTGTCTTAAGGGATATCTTTTTTATATTTTCTACTTTTCACATGAAATGTAGCTTGTTTTGCTCTTTCATCATTTTCTTTTGCTTTTTGGTGGCCCCTTGGTTGGTTTTTTGAAAAACTCAACAAACTATACAGTATTGCACACCAGCCTTTTCTGGGATTGCATTCTTTTTAAAAACTGAAAGGCAGAGAGTCAAATTACCACTTTCCGCGGTCTTTGAGGAGAAACAACCAGGTTTAAAAAATATCGGTATATGACCAGGAGTTATATGTTGGTGATTTTCCCTCCCTATTGGAGGATGTCTCCCTTGGAGACTAAAAGCTTGCTAAAGGGCACATTTTGAGAAGCATTTATTTTTATTTTTCCCCATTCACCCACTCAAGCACATACTGTTAGTTAGGCAGAATATCTACCACTGCAGATATGAATGCTTATCTCTCCCCTATTTCTTCAATCTAAGACATAAGAGCAAGCTTTGTTTATAATTCTATTTCTTGCAGTCATTGCAACACCAAGCTGCTCTGTAAGTTGCGGGAAAGGGTGCTCAATATTATCCTTGGAATTATTAGTTTGTTGAATATTATATATATTATATATATATATATATATATATATATTAAAGATTTCTTGAGTCCCCGAACTACAACGTTGTTTCAAGCTTTCGCTCTCATCAGGTTCTAGAAGTTATTAGATGATGTAATTTATCAGATGACGTATTTTATCAGGTGACCTGATTTATTGGCTACGTTGTATATGTGTGTGTGTATGTGGGTGTGATAGGATTTTTCTGTGTGTCATTTATGTTTCGTTTGTTTGGAAGAACTTTCATCTATGTCGGCATGCGTGATCATCTCCACTCTTGAGTTCAAAGTTGCCCATGCCTGGTTTTGCAGAGTATGTAGTACTTCTCTGTTGTGCACAAGTTGCATCTTTTGCTGGAGGAGGAGTACAACCTGGCTCTTCCGACTATTTTCCAGGAAATGTCGTAGTCAATATTGTTTTCTTTTAGTGTCCATATGTGTTTACTTAATTCTGTCTGGTTTTTGTACCTTTCTTGTTTGAACGATTGTTTATGGTTTGCGTATCTGGTTTGAATGTTGTTTCTGTCATTCCAATGTAGGTTTCTGTTTTCTGCGTGTTTTTCTCCGTGACAGTTGCTTGGTATGTACAATGTTCTGGCTTTGGCAGTTATTTTGATGTGGACATTCATCTCTTTTCCGGCAGTTGCAGTTGCTTTCTTGATTTGTGCTGTTCCTTTTTTCCTGGTGGAGTTTTTTCTTGTTGTTGCTTTCTATGGTCTGCTTGATGTTTGGCATGCATGAATAGGACAACTATACACACATATATATAAAGATAATCATAGACAAGCTTGAACTGTCTCGATACAATACAATCATTTTACCTTACTCAAAAAAAAATCCATGTACCTGAGGCACAGCAAACTGAGTGTTTACAGGTAAGTGGAAGAGGGTAGCAGCTGTGGTCACGGTACTGCTTTGTGGGTAGGAGGCACTGGTCCCCCGCTGACTGATGTGACAGGGGATGGACTGTTCACACCATGGGTTTCTACCTGTGCAGTCAGCCTTCTTTCTACACTAGGTGATCCCACAGATGATGAGGAATGCTGAAGGTATGATGGTTTAGGTAAAACACTTGAAAGCATTAAGTCCAATGTACTCAAGTTCACTGTATCAGTGGCATGTTCATGCTTATTCATCTGCTGCAGCGTAGCTTTGTGATGCAATGCTCCAGTACTTTCAGCAGGTAACGTGAGCACTGGCAGTGGACATGCTATTTTCACTGGTGTGAACATCCAAGTCCATTTGCAACAGCAGTGTTGAGG
>JAFLJL010001422.1:80180-92680 GCA_018398815.1 Conus ventricosus | reverse complement strand
ACAATTCCACACACAATGTCACCATGTGTCACATATGGTTGAAATTTCCACACACAATGTCACCATGTGTCACATATGGTTGACAATTCCACACACAATGTCACCATGTGTCACATATGGTTGACAATTCCACACACAATGTCAGCATATGTCACATGTGGTTGACAATTCCACACACAATGTCAGCATATGTCACACTGTGGTTAACAATTCCACACACAATGTCACCATTGTCACATATGGTCGACATTCTACACACAATGTCACCATGTGTCACAATGGTCACATTCTACACACAATGTCACCATGTGTCACATATGGTCGACCATTCTACACGAATGTCACTATGTGTCACACTATGGCGGCCGGAAATAGCTTAGTTGGTAAAGTGCTGGTTCGAATCTCTGCCAGGCCTTTCGGTACAGAGGGATATTTCCATGGAGATTAACATTGGTTCTGACTCTTTTTCCATACAGTCCTTCGAATGGATATAACTGAAGTTCCATGTGCACGGCATAATCTTGCACACACGTACAATTCCCATCACCACTTTCAGAATGAAAGGCCAGTTTGCCGTTGGTCATGGTGACATGTTAATGCATAGTCATGCACCCTGGTAAGAAATGGAAAGAATGACAGGAAGAAAGAAATCACATATATGAATTATAATGGACTGGCCATGTCACGGTAAATCGACCCGAATGATGCGCAGCATGGCACTCTTCACTCTGACAATACCATAGGTAAGCAGGCCCTTGTAGTAAATACGAGTGTTGGATTAAAAGCGCTAGAGCTAGGTCTCTAGCCAAGAATATGTGCACTGTATATGCATTCATTATATTAATAATAATATAGTCACATTTCACAACCTCACATATGTCACATGTGGTCAACCATTCGCACACAATGTCACCATATGTCACACATGGTCAACACTTCCACACACAATGGCACATCACACATGGTCAACACTTCCACACACAATGTCACACATGTCAACACTGTCCACACACAATTCACAGCACACATGTCACACTCAGTGTCACCACATGTCACCAGTCAACACTTCCACACACAATGTCACCATAATGTCACACATGGTCAACACTTCACACCACAATTGTACCACATGTCCACATGGTCAACACTTCCACACACAAGGTCACCATATGTCACACATGGTCATCACTTCCACACACAATGTCACCATGTCACAGTGTCAACACTTCCACACACAATGTCACCATATGTCACACATGTCAACACTTCCACACACAATGTCACCATATGTCACACATGGTCAACACTTCCACACACAATGTCACCATGCCAACATGGTAAAACACTTCCACACACAATGTCACCATTTGTCACACATGGTCAACACTTCCACACACAATGTCACCATGCAATGGCCCTTCCCCCACCCCCACCCCCCCCCCCCCCATGGTCAACATTTCCACACACAATGTCACCATGTCAAAACATGGTCAACATTTCCCCACACACAATGCCCACCATATGTCACACATGGTCAAACTTCCACACACAATGTCACCATGTCACAAATGGTCAACATTCCACACACAATGTCACCATGGTAAAACACTTCCACACACATTATCACCATATGTCACATGTGGTCAACACTTCCACACATAATGTCACCATGTCACACATGGTCAACACTTCCAAAACACAATGGTCCCATATGTCACACATGGTCAACATTTCCACACACAATGTCACCATGTCACACATGGTCAACCTTCCACACACAATGTCACCTTATGTCACACTGGCCCAAACTTTCACACCCCAATGTCACCATATGTCACACATGGTCAACACTTCCAAAACCAATGTCACACGTGGTCAAACACTTCCATAACATTGTCACCTTATGTCACATGTGGTCAACATTCCACACAATGTGACCATGTCACACATGGTCAACACTTCCACACCCCATTGTCACCATGTCCAACATGGCAACACTTCCACACACAATGTCACCATGTCACACTTGGTAAACTTCCCAAAACCAATGTCACCATGTCACACATGGTCAACACTTCCACACACATTGTCACACATGGTCAACACTTCCACCACATTGTCACACTTGGTCAACACTTCCACACAAAAATGTCACCATGGCACACATGGTCAACACTTCCACACAAAATGTCACCATGTCACCCCTTGGTCAACACTTCCACCACATTGTCACACATGGTCAACACTCCACACACAATGTCACACATGGTCAACACTTCCACGCACATTCTCACACATGGTCAACTTTTTCCCAAACACACATTGTCACACATGGTAAACACTTCCAACACAATGTTACCATGTCACACATGTCAACTTCCACACACAATGTCCCCTTTAGTCACCCATGGTCAACACTTCCACACAAAATGTCACCATTGTCACATGGGGTTTAAACCCAAATTCCCACACACAATGTCACCATATGTCACACATGGTCAACACTTCCACACACAATGTCACCATATGTCACACATGGTCAACACTTCCACACACAATGTCCCCATGTCACATGTCAACACGTCCACACACAATGTCCCCTTTATGTCACACAGGGTCAACACTTCCACACAAAATTTGTCACCATATGTCACATGTGTGTCAACACTTCCCACACAATGTCACCATATGTCACACAGGTAAACACTTCCACACACAATGCCCACCATAGTCAACATGGTCAACACTTCCACACACAATGTCACCATGTCACACATGGTCACACTTCCCCCAACACAAGGGTCACCATATGTCACACATGGTCAACACTTCCACAAACAATGTCCCCAAATATGTCACACTTGGTCAACACTTCCACACACAATGTCACCTATGTCACACATGGTCAACACTTCCACACACATGTCACCATATGTCACACATGGTCAACACTTCCACACACAATGTCACCATGTCACACATGGTCAACACTTCCAACACAATGTCACCATGTCCACACTGGTCAATACTTCACACACAATTGTCCACATGGTCAACACTTCCCACACAATGTCACCATATGTCCACATGGTCAACACTTCCACGCCCCAAATGTCACCTTTATGTCACACATGGTCAACACTTCCACACCAATGTAAACCATATCTCACACATGGTCAACACTTCCACACAAAATTGTCACCATATGTCACATGGTCAACATTTCCCACACACAATGTCACCATGTCCACACATGGTCAACACTTCCACACACTTGTCACCATGTCACACATGGTCAACACTTCCAAAACAATTTCACACATGGTCAACACTTCCACACACAATGTCACCATATATTCACACATGGTCAACACTTCACGCAAAATGTCACCATATGTCACAATTGGTCAACACTTCGACACAAAATTGTCACCTATGTCCACTTGGTCAAACTTTCCACACACAATGTCACCATATGTCACACATGGTCAACACTTCCACACACAATGTCCCCATATGTCACACAGGGGTCAACACTTCCAACACAATGTCACCATGTCCATGTGGTCAACACTTCCAAAACACAATGTCACCATGTCAAAATGGTAAACACTTCCAACACAATGTTACCATGCACACATGGTCAACATTTCCCACACACAATGTACCATGTCACACATGGAAAAACACTTTCACACACAATGTCACCAAGAAATTCACATGGTCAAAAACTTCCACACACAATGTCACCAGGTCACACATGGTCACACTTCCACACACAATGTCCCCCTTTGTCACATGGTCAACACTTCCACACAAATGTTCCTCCACCACATGGTCAAACTTCCACACACATGTCACCATATGTCACACATGGTCTCACTTCCACACACAATGTCACCATATGTCACACATGGGTCAACATTTCCACACACAATGTCACCATGTCACACATGGTCAACACTTCCACACACAATGTCACCATATGCCCAACATGGTCAACACTTCCCACACAATGTCACCATATGTCACACATGGTCAACACTTCCACACACAATGTCACCACATTTTCCACACTGGTCAACACTTCCACACACAATGTCACCATATGTCACACATGGTCAACACTTCCACACACAATGTCACCATTGTCACACATGGTCAACATTTCCCACACACAATGTCACCATAGTCCACATGGTCAAAAACTTCCACACAAAGGTCACCATTTGTCACACATGGTCAACACTTCCACACACAATTTTCACCATGTCACACATGGTCAACACTTCCACACACAATGTCACCATGTCACACATGGTCAACACTTCCACCACTTTGTCACACATGGTCAACACTTCCACCCCACAATGTTACCATGTCACACATGGTCACACTTCCACACACAATGTCACATATGTCACACATGGTAAACACTTCCACACACATTGTCCCCAATGGTCAACACTTCCACACACAATGCCCACCCATATGTCACACATGGTCAACACTTCCCACACACAATGTCACCTTATGTCACACATGGTCAACACTTCCACACACAATGTCACCTTATGTCACACTGGTCAACACTTCCACACACAATGTCACCATATGTCACATACGGTCGACAATTTTGATATGCAATGATGCTATTCATTACACATGGTAAAAAGTCTGTAACAAAATGTCGCTGCAAGTCATTCACAGTCAACAATTCTCCCACGCAGTGTCTTTGCAAGTCAAAATATGGTCAAAAATTTCTGCACAAACAATGTCACTATATGTCTCTTTGTGGTCAACAAACTGTAAAATCACTTTTTACTTTACCCAGTATATGTCACATGTGGTCAACAATTCGTACATACAATATCACCATGTGTCACATGTTGTCAACAATCTGTACATTAATGTCATCATAGTCACATGAGGTCAACAATTTGTACTAACAACATCACTATATATGACTGTGGTCAACAATCTGTACATACAATGTCACTAAATGTCACATGTGGACAACAATCCATACTAACAACGTCAACATGTGTCACATGTGGTCAACAATCCATACATACAATGTCATCATGTGTCACATGTTGTCAACAATCCATACATACAATGTCACCATATGTCACATGTGGTTCAGCAATGCATACATACAATGTCACCATGTGTCACATGTGGTCAACAATCCATACACACAATGACATCATGTGTCACATGTGGTCAACAATCTGTAAACACAATGTCACCATTTGTCACATGATGTCAACCATCTATACATACAATGTCACCATATGTCAAATGTGGTTAAAAAAAATCTGTACATACAACGTCACCATATGGCACATGCGGTAAACAAATCTGCATGCAGAATGTCACCATATGTCGCATGTGGTCAACAAATCTGCATGCACAATGTCACCACTTGTCAAATATGCTGAACAATTCTACCAAACAATACCAGCACTGTGGGATATAATCAGCAATTCTGCAAACACTATGCTACCATTAAGTATAGTTAATTTCAGCTGTCAGGTGGTACTTATAAACTGACAGAAACAAAGACATGAAATTGCTAGCATTTTCTGAGAACCAATGATGTTATGACTGCATTTATCTTCTTTTACCTTCACCTGATGTCGCTTTTTCTCTTTCTGTTCCAGATGATCCTCAATGAGTCACAATCCTAATAACACCCATTTGCATGTAGAAGACTTAAAGAACTGATATAGTTCTCTTACTGTCTATAAGATATTCTAGCTTTATTCAGATGGTACAGGTTATTCATGTCCTTTTCAAATTCAAGGGTCTAAACTGGAGTTTTATTTTGCACCTCTCTCTCTCTTTCTCTCTCTGTAGACAAGGTACCACAGATGTGTACAGATGGACAGAAGGTATTTAGTCACCCTGCTCAAATGTTGTCCATGAAGGACAGACAGACAGTCAGTCAGACGACAGACAGACAGAAGAGTGGTGAGTCACCTGGCACACTGTCGATGAAGGACAGAGACAGACAAGTGGTGAGTCACCGGGCAACCGTCGATGAAGGACAGACAGAGACAGACAGTGTGAGTCACGAGGTACACTGTCGATGAAGGACAGACAGAGACAGACAAGTGGTGAGTCACCGGGTACACTGTCAATGAAGGACAGACAGACAAGTGGTGAGTCACCGGGTACACTGTCGATGAAGGACAGACAGACAGACTGACAGACAGACAAGTGGTGAGTCACCGGGTACACTGTCAATGAAGGACAGACAGACAGACAGACAGACAAGTGGTGAGTCACCGGGTACACTGTCAATGAAGGACAGACAGACAGACAGACAAGTGGTGAGTCACCGGGTACACTGTCAATGAAGGACAGACAGACAGACAGACAAGTGGTGAGTCACCGGGTACACTGTCAATAAAGGACAGACAGATCAGACAAGTGGTGAGTCACGGGTACACTGTCAATGAAGGACAGACAGACAGACAGACAAGTGGTGAGTCACCGGGCACACTGCGATGGACAGACAGACAGACAGACAGACAGACAGACAAGTGATGAGTCACCGGGCACCACTGTCCAAGTCCATGAAGTCTTCCAGGATGGGCTGCAGCTGAACAAGGCGGGCTGGATCACATCCGCACATAGCAGCTGACCTGTCAACCACAACAGCTTCCCCCTTCAATCACCTAGCCACTGACCTGTCAACCAAAACGTTTCCCTTCAATCACCTAGCCACTGACCTGTCAACCACAACAGTTTCCCCTTCAATCGTTTAGCAGCTGACTGTTAACCACAACAGCTTCCCTTCAATCCCCTAGCAACTGACCTGTCAAAAACAGCTTCTCTTCTTTTCACACTGCAGTGACCTGTCAACCACAATAGCTGCCCTTCTATCACACTGCAGCTGCCCTGTCAACCACATAGCTTCCCTTCTATCATACAGCCACTACCTGTCACCCAAAAGTTTCCCCTTCAATCACATAGCAACTGACCTGTCAACCACAACAGCTTCCTTTCTATCACACAGCAGCTGACTGTCAACCACAATAGCTTCCCTTCTATCATACAGCCCCTAACCTGTCACCACAACAGCTTCCTTTAACCCTTTCACCGCCAGAGGTTCTTTTTTGCATTAATCAGAAATGCTCCGTCAGCGCCTTGGGGGTTTAAAATCACATAGCCACTAACCTGTCAACCACAACAGTTTCCCCTTAACCCTTTCCCCGCCAGACATTCTATTTTGCATAAATCCCCACGCCAGCCACTTTTCGAAAATCTCTTATTTCATACACAATGTGTGAAATGCGGATATCTCTGGAACTAAGCAACCAATTCTCATGCTGTTTTTGGGGAAATGGAGGAAATAAAACTGTACTTTTGTTAAATTATAGAATGTTAGTAAGGGTTTTAGACAATAAAAATTTGAATGTTGGTAATTTCAAGTGCAAAAAAATGAAAAAAAATATTGAATGCTATCTTTAGTGTCAACATAAAAAAAGAAGAAAACATGCAATCAAACTCTGAACAAGAAGGAAAATACTCCGCTCACAAAATAAATACCAGAAAGTATGTAATATCCAACAGAAAAATGAAAAAAAAAAAAAAAAACAGCAATAAATCAATACCCCAACAGCAGAAAAAGAGCTGGAAGAAGTCCACAGGTTAAAAATTCATCCTTGTTAACAGCACTCTTGAAACAACATTCAGAGGAATAATTAGTGATATGACTAATGAGGTTATGCAGAAAAGAAACCACACACCCCACACACACACAACCACACCACACCACCACACACACTCACAACAAAGGGTTTACACCCACTGGCACACACATGAAAGAAGAAAAAGAGAATGGAACATATACACACACACACACAAAACACACACACCACCACACACACTTTCTTATGCCCAACTTGTACACACATGAAGAAAGAAAAAGGGAACCCCACACACACATACACACATATGCACATGCACACACACACATGCACATACATCCCTTTCACTCTCACTGTTGAAAGCAATATTTTCTATGAAACAGTCATTCACTTGCCTGTGGGTTCTATAACCTGGAGAGCAATGTTGCTAGGGCCTTGAGTGCAGCTCGCCACTCCAACTCATCTCTGCCCCCAGACCTCTGACACGTGTCAGTCAGCCACACCCCCTTTGACCTCGATTCATGGCAAGCTAGCTGGGTTTGCAGTTCATCATTATCTCGTGACTGCTAGTCGCCCCCTATATGCCTCTCTCACTGTTTTCACTGAAAGCGGGCCCCAAAAGCCAGCAACACTAAGCTTGTTCAAGGGCCTGTGTGTGTGTGTGAGACGCACTCAGAAACTGTTCAGCACTTGGCACGTGTCCAACAGTGGGCCCACTGAGAAAATTTCCCGGTCAAGCTCCCCCTTTCACATAGGGCCAAATGTTTGCTGCTCACAATCGGGTGTTCTTTTCTATTCAGTATCAACTGACGGTCTTTTCAATATTTCCAGCACTGATCTGTGGTAAATGTATGGCAAGGTCGAGTACTGAAATGCTTGGTTGTGACCTCTTTGTGAATGTAAAAACAATCGAAGTAAATTGATAAAGAACACTTTAAATGAACAGCGCTCTGATGAAGCAAATGGCTGTGAGCACAGGTCAGGGAATCACCCAAACTATGACATTTCTTTCTGGCTTTTTATCTATCAGATTACAGAGTGGAATATCAGGAGTTAGGTAACCTAGTTGGTACCTTTCAGCGACGCCAGCAGTGAGCCACTTTTTCGCCGAACGGCAACGTCGGCGCACAAGGGTTAAATCACATAACCCCTAACCTGTCAACCACAACACTTTCCCCCTTAACCTTCATTGTCCTGTATTTCGTATGACAGAATTCGCCTAGACTACTAAATTTTATTGGAATTTGCTGCCCGAATTTGGGGTACTGACTTTAAAAAAATGTAAAAAATAAACTAATGGAATAAAAAGCTTCAAATTTTCAGCAAAAATCTATGGGAAAACTGAACTTTGGTTTGCACTTGTTATTTTAGGGGGATGTGAAAATATTTTTATGGCTCAACACTCAAAACACCGATTACCTGGAAAAACACACCTACGTCTGAAATAGGTGACAGACAGGCAACAACACCCTCAACTTTATACACCTACCTTTTTGGTGGCAAGTGGTCAGGTTCACCATCTGAAAAGACCCGATGGGTGTTGTGAGGTGTTAGTAGTTACACAGGTAGCTGGAATATACCGGGAAAATTTTTTTGACGCTTTTTAAATTTACATCGCAGTTACATAGCAGGAAAAAATAAAAAAAAAAAAATAAGAAGTCAAAATCATACCTATTTACTGAAAAGTATTGGAGTGCATGCTTGTTGATCTGCATGAGTTAGTTTGTGTCTGTGAGAAAAAGAATTCCTATGGCTTATAATATTTCTAACTATATGCAGGTGTTAGTAGGGAAAGGAAGGGGCAGGCATCACAACACAAAACAAACCCCTCCAAATAATTTTTTTTTGTACTCACCATATGGTTCCAGATGTAATGAATATATAATCCAAATGTGATCACACACAAACAACACAATCACTGGAAATGTTCTTGCTTTTGATCACTTTTGTCACACACAGATCACCCACATGAAATTTTTTTTCCGTTGTGCACTTTTTTTACATGCACAAATTCCAGTACTTTTGTATGTGGCACTTTCAATATTTAGTCAACCAAAAAACAGTCTGTACAAAAAAAAATGACAAAGTCCAGTACTTGATTTAGTCAAGTATCAGGTGTACTGCTAGGAATGAGTGTGTAGGACCTTACTCACTGCTGGGAAAAGAAAAAAGCAGCCACGATCCTTGCACAAAGCCACCTTACACATCACACACTCATGTGTTGACTGGATGGCATTGCCTGCTGGGTTTTCCTGCCTTCTTCTTGAAACAGACACAGTCCTTCTTGCCTCTGGCAGATGGATTTGGAAGGAGTGTGTTTGTGCCTGTCTGGATTGTCATGAACGACGGGACGGCCGATCCGTTTTCGACCCTTGAAACCATTCACCATGCCCTTGACAATCTCAGTGTGAAAATCCACATGCAGTTTCAGGGGGGGCATCGCAGAGTTTTTGTAGATTACAAGGCATTTACTGCAGCAGTGTCCAGGCAGAAGAAAAAACACTATTTCCACCACTTCATAAATTTTCTGCTGGAACAATAATATTGATCGCAATTGATATGCTTGTCAACCCCGTTGTAGTTCTTGGTGTAATCAGCAACAGCCGGGGCCTAGAATACCGGCTTTTTCAACACCCCCTGCCTTTTCTGCCCAAGCTCCCCAAACGGTTCCCATCATGGACAGAAGTAAGAAGGGGGGACCTTACGACGGTAAAACCCAAGCAACAGCCTGAAGCAGAAATGGGATTCTCATATGTGAAAAGGGGGAAAAAAAAGTGGCGGGGGTCCGTGGGCCGCTAAAGGCCCCGGTGGGGTCCAGGGGCAAGGCCCCCGGTGGGGTCAGGGGCGAAGCCCCCTGAAACTGAAGATTTTTAGAATTTAACCTGCAAAAATCAGCATCTGAGACACCAAAGTATTCAAAAGTATTAATAACCTTGGGTCCTCAAAAAAAAAAACTTTCTCACCTTTGCCATTGATGTCTGTCAGGAAATCATGAAGATCATTGACACAGGGTTTGGTGATTTTCCGTTGCTAATAGTCACACAATTTTTCCAGCAGTTGCAAGTCAGTTTCTCATTGCTGTCCTTCACATCACCACATTTCAATGCTGACTTGCCCGTGAGCCATACTTGATCGCATCATTACACCATGTGCAGACTGCTTGTCCTGGATAGGTGATTTTCCTCATGCAGTCTTTCAGTCGGGAAAATTTCCCCTGTGGCTGACAGCCCCTTTTGGAACTGGTCAGCATCACTTTTGCGCTCACTTCCTCCTCTTCTTTTCTTTTTCCCAGATGGGAATGTTTAACCTCCCCCGTGCCCACAGTCTTCAGTGGGACTATTCTGGCACACAGGTTGCATGCATTGTGTATTTTCGTGTAGCCGGTATCACCCGTCTTAGGACATGAGCATCGGGATCTTTAGAGTCCGTGTATGATCTTAGTGCAGTGACACAGACTAGACCTCGGTTTATAGTCCCACCCGAACGACTTAAAGAACCCAAAAACCAGCCCTTTTCAGGCGCCTCAATACAAAAGAAGAATCGAAAAATCCTTTCCCCAACCGGGGATCGAACCTGCGATCCCTGCGTAAGAGGCGAGTGCTCTACCTCTGCACTACTTCCAAGTCCATTTTTTTTTAACTGAAGCTCGACTTGCTTCGCAAGAACTTTCTCGCTTTCTGCTATCTGACGAAACATTCTGGTTTTCCTTCTCTCGTCAAACGAAAGAAAATGGCGTCAGGAAAAAATTCGCAAAACAGTTTGCCGCGTTCTCAAACATCAACTTCCACTTTGATGGTTTCGGTCAACCGCAGAATGAAAAAAAGACAGCAGTCTCGACCGGCCCAAGCAGAAACCGGAAACATCCATTTGCGAACGGATCCCAATTGAGAACACAATCGATCGACCTCTCGCCGTACATTAGCTTCATCACAAACCTACCTCTACCCCCCCCCCCCCACCCCCCCCCCCCCCATTTTCTCAACGGATTTACACTGATCTCAAAAAACGACCCCTGGGGCCATCAAAAAGACGGAAATCCGCCAATCGGCGGAAAAATCCCATCTCTGTGAAGCTTGCCCTTCAAATCACTATAGCCAATCTCACGAAACCAGCGCTTTGTGTCCCCAGACTTTTTGACACATTTTGCTGGCTTCATATCCTGTGGCAGACCCCTTTCCCGTTATTTCGCACAGTTCCACATGCCAAGGTTTTCTTCGAAACAGATATTGAATGGGGGGGACTGACGTGAAATAATTATCAAAGTGATGGTGTGCCACTTGAAATAATGGGGTTCTGCCAAGTGTTTGACAAAACGATCCCCTAGGGCATCACCTGTCCCAGCGGCAATCATTGGTCTTCCCCGTTATACTGAATAATTCAGCATATAAAAAGAATCGGCATCACACAAAGCCCACACCTTGAGGCCCCACTTCGTTGGTTTTGCAGGCAAGTACTGCAGAAAACCACAAAAGACCCTTGAACTTGATCATTGCCTCATCTCTGTGATGTTTTGCCCAGGTAGAAAATGCATAGCAAAAAATTCTTGTGTCATGGAAATGAGAGGTCTGACTTTGAACAGGGGGTCCCTACCAGCCTGACCTCTGGGGAAAAAAATGAGTGGTAAACAGCGAGGTGAAAATACTGGTTCAGCTGTTCAAACCTGTTCTTCGACATGACACTTGACACCCAAACATTGAAGAAAGGAGAAGAATCTTTCCCAAAAAAAATCACGATGAGGAACAGGGGGCCATGTTCATAAACATGAGAAGACCAACAAAAGCCTGTTTCATCCACAGTTGGGTTTTTCTAAAACCTTTTTCCTTTTAGAAGGGAACCCAA